>CM055120.1:421320227-421504674 GCA_029206835.1 Rana muscosa
AAAACAAATCGCATCCCCCCAATCTTGTAGGGGAGCGGGCGCTGAGGTATCTGGGAACAACTCCTTCTTCAGTCCCTCTATCTCTGAGACCCTTGAATCCTTTGTCATCAGAAAGGTCAGCATCTCCAATACCTCTTCGTCTCTGATGATCTTTACCAGATCAGGGTAGTTCAGTGACATACCTCCTCCTGAGGTTTTCAGATGGAGCCAGACTGGATCTGAACGTAATGCTCCCTTTAGGATCTGCTTCATCCTTGCCGCATCTATGGCTTGGGGTACCATTCCTTTTTTTAGCACGATTTGGCAAAGCATCTTGTTCAGTCTTCTGACATACTCTGACAATTTTTCTCCCGGCTGCTGGAAAGTGTGTTCAAACTGGTATATTAGTTCTGTCACCTTTTCTAACTGACCGAACTCTTCTTGCAGCATGGCTAAACAGTCATAGGCCGTGCAGGCAGCATTTCCAAACCAGAGACTTTTTATCGCTTCCGCAGCCGCGCCTTTCAGACTCTCAATCACGCGCTGCTTCTTCTGCGCTTCAGGCACTTCCCATGCCTCTACCGCTAGTAAGGCCTGCTCGATCCAGGTATCGAAGTCTTCCTCCCCTACAGGGATGGGCAGCTTCCCTGAAAATATTTTTAGCTTCCGGTAACTAGCCTCTATGTGTACCGTGTTGGTTTTCTGACACTTCGCAAGCAGATCCCCTAAGGCATTTAACAGTTCTGATGCTACGGTAGCAATGGGTGCCGCCAGAGGTATCATCCCTTTGCGCTTCTCTGACGCATGGGAGGTCCCTGGTGGTGACCCCGGTGGGGATGGCGGAAGTGACTCTGTCTTTACGGTCATTGCGTGCGCCAAACCATAAGTTTTGTTATCTAACGTCCGCACACTTCGGCCTTTAAAGTTTTCCGGTATTCCATCCCTCCACTGTAGCAGTACATACTGAAATGAAGCTTCTGGGTTGGATTTCATTTCCATCACCCTTGGCTCTTGATTCGGGGATAACAACACTAGAAGTCGCTCCACCGCATCCATCGGCCATTCTTCTCCTGGGAGAATGATGACCACTGACATGTCTGTGCTAGTCTCGGCTGCTTCGCACCACGCTTTAACTTCTCGCGGGTCCATGCCGGTACTTTTGGCGTGTTTGCTTGCCGTATACAGGATCCCGGACTCGAGAGCCCCCACGTGTAGCGATACCCCCAAACTAAGAGAGCTGCTGGTTTTGTTTCGGGCCCTGTACACAGCGCTGCCAACCCCCGGCAATCTACTTGACCCTCCTCTGGCACAGCTAGTCTAGGGAATGAGGTATTAGTATAGCTCTGTACCAGTCTAAGAGCAATCCCACAGTAACGGTTGTAAAATATAGTAAATGACACTAATACCAGAATGATTAACTATATCAGATTTACTTTGAGTATAAAAGTTAACGATCAATACAATACATCACATACATGCAGAGCCCTGCAGTAATAATGACACTAGTCAACTACTGTATAGAAATAGATCATACATCGTGTGCAGCTATTCTCCCCGTGAGCAATATGGCGCTCAGTAAAGTTCTACCCTCCAGTCAGGCCTGACTTAGTTAAAGCTCAGTCTTAAGGTGAGGAATCTTCGCATGCAAGCTGATCGGTGGTGCACATACAGGAACAACAATTTGTAAATCCAAATAACGGAACCGACAATAAAGGGGTGCACTTTGCTGTCAATTGTCTTTCTTCTAGCTCTCCCTTTGTGATTAATATTCTGCGTCACCTAGTTTTCTTATGTCTGAAATTTAACATCTGGATTAAGGCTAAGTACACGCCCGGGGTTTTGAATAACATAGCTGACTCTCTTTCCCGTTTCTAGATGCAGCGTTTTCGTCAATTGCTTCTGGGAGCGGACGCGGAGGGAACACAGTTCCCGGCTTATCTTTGGGAGCTGATTTAACGCGAGTGGGTGAAGCCATTAAATCTTCTGTCGCAGGTGGGCAGATTACTCCGCCGCTTGGAAGAAGTGGATTCTTTTTGCAGGGATGATGGATCTCTGGTTTTGCTTGGGAGGCTCCCAAGGAGGAGGCTGTGCTGGCCTTCCTGGCCTTTTAAATGGAGGGCCTTCTTATGGGTTTTTGGTAAAAACCTTAGCAGAGTTTATTTTTTCTTCAGGGTGAGGGGTCTCCCACCCTGCTCTAGTTTTTTTACGGTGAAACAGGCCCTGAAAGGCTATCGGAGGGCAACTTTTGCCCCGGATGGCAGGCGGCCTATCGGTCTGCCGCTTCTTAGGCGCCTTTGCAAAGCCACGCTGGGGGTTTGTTTTACCGAATACGAAGCTTTACTATTCCGGGTGACTTTTGTGTTATTTTATTTTGGAGCCTTCAGGATTTCTGACCTGCTTCCTGGGTCCAAGAAGAGCTCTTCTAGTATGCTGTCAGAGCATGTGCTGGTTGAACATGGTCTGATACGCCTTTTTTTAAGGCGTTCGAAAACCGATCAACTGGGACGTGGGGCGTGGGTGGTGTTGCCGGCGTGGGGAGACGCTATGGGATGTCCGGTGGCACTGGGGACTGGTTTCCTCACTGCGCGTCCGGTTGGATGGAGCCATTTTCTCACTCACTTGTGGATCGGTCGTCCTTAACTAAGTATCAGTTTTCATACGTTTTTAAACGTTGTCTTGACCAATCGGGTTTATGGGATTTTAAGTTTTCTTCCCACTACTTCAGAATAGGGGCGGCGTCTGACGCTGCGGTTAGGAGTTTGCCGGCGAAAGCCATTATGGGTTTGGGAAGGTGGAGGACCAATTGTTTTAAGCGGTATGTTAGGATTAACCTGTCACTTTAATTTCCTAGGTTTTCAGCATTGCGTTTGGATTCTGGGCCACTCATATATACACTGGGCACGGAAGCGTGCGGCTCAACGCAAGTACTCTGTCAGCCTATCGTTACAGCTGGAATCATTCGCTCTGTATTGGAAAGTTATAAGAGGTCTGCGGTGGCAGCATTTATTTTTTCATCTGTCTCAATTACATCAGTTTTGGCCCCGGCTTCAATCCTGATAGTTCATTTGGGGGGCAACGATTTGGGTTCTGTGCGTACTTTAGATCTGTTATTCATGATTAAACGTGACATATATCGGTTCCATCTGTCTTCCCCGGGTGCAATCATTGTTTTTTCTGGGGTAGGCTGGTGTAGTTTCACTAGTCTGGCTGGTGGGGACGTGTTTTCTGGTTTAATAAAGGTTTATTAGCCTGTGTTCTGAAAACTGGGCAAAGGTTTTGCTAGATATTTGTTTTCTTCTGAATGTTGAAATATTATGTTTATTTATTTGAATATATATTTTAAACCAATAAAATACTGCGGCCAATTTTTTGCCAACTTATTGTGTATGTGTGTGTTTTACTAAGGTTAATACGGTTGTATCCGGGGAACTTAGGTATTGGGCAAGGTGTGGCCTGTGGTCCCATGTACAAAGGGGGCACACCATTGGAGCCCATTTTCTTGGGACAGCGGCCACCCAGCCCTATTTAATGGCGTGAAACAGGTTAACTGTACATGATATATGTATTTAAGTTAATGGTGTACTGTCTCTTTAAACATATGCATCAAGTTTCAGGTGGTCCAATAGGAAACCAGGGAAGTTTCTAGTGTCGCTAAGGAGATGATAAAAGGGGCTGCGGAGGGTCTCTACTTCCTCTTTGCAGCAGCTGACCTACAGGTGAAGATGCTCCCTCCCTCCCTGTCGCGGTATATTTATGTGGTTGGGTCACCCCAGAATCCGGGGAGAACGTGTTTTCTGGTTTAATAAAGGTTTATTACTCCGTGTTCTGAAAACTGGGCAAAGGTTTTGCTGGATATTTGTTTTCTTCTGAATGTTGAAATATTATGTTTATCCATTTGAATATATGTTTTAAACCAATAAAGTACCGCGGCCAATTTTTTGCTAACTTATTGCGTATGTGTGGGTTTTACTAAGGTTAATACGGTTGTATCCGAGGAACTAAGGTATTGGGCAAGGTGTGGCCTACGGTCCCATGCTAAGAAGAAGAATCTTATAGAGGGGGACACTTGTTCTGGTGATTCTGAGCAAAGGGGGATTTCCCCATACTTTTTTTTGTCTCAAATGCATGTTGTGTCTGAGTCAGAAATTCATTTCCATGCCAAATGCCTAGTTCATTACAAATTAAATATTATATTGTCACTACTTATGAAATATCAGAATAATTGCCACTGATTTTCCAAATAGCCACTAACTAATCCAGGGGCTTACCTAGAGCATTTGGCACCTGGGGCGGATCCAATATCTGACACCCATCCCCCCTCCCCCACGTTAAAATGTAAAAACACCCCACTGTGCCCCTTGCATACCTCTGCATCCCCCAATATCTCTTTGTCACTACTGTGTAACCCCTCTCCACAACTCCATCTCTGGACCCCTTTACATTACACAGCAGCCTGCATCACTGGACCCCTTTACATTATACAGCCCCCCACAGCTCTGAATCTCCTGCATGTTACACAGACCCCCCCTCCCTTCAGTACCTCAGATCAGCGCGGCACATGCACAGCAGGTCCCCTCCCCCTGTGTGCACATAAACAGAGAGGAGGGGGAGGCGGATTCACTCTGCCTATGTGACATCTGGGACTGCTCAGACCGCCCTTGGCCGCGAGGGAAGGGGATAGTTGGTCAGGTGCAGTGGTCAGGGCTGCTGATAGGCCAGTACAACTGGCCTTGTTGTACCGGGCCCGGGCCAGCAGGCGGGCCCGGGCCAGCAGGCAGGCCCGGGCAACCTGAACAGATAAGTAATTAATGTAAAAAAAAAAATCCTTCAGCCATGACCGATCAGAGTCCTAAATTATGCCATTGGCGGCATGGGTGGCACTGTCTGCAGCACAATATGGCATTAGCGTCATGGATGGCACTGTCTGCAGCACATTACGGCATTAGCATCATGGGTGGCACTGTCTGCAGCACAATATGGCATTAACGTCATGGGTGGCACTGTCTGCAGGTAGCACATGCTTTATGGCCCATAACACATGTGCTGCCTGCAGAGACAGTGCCACCCATGCCGCCAATGCCATAATGTGCTGCAGACAGTGCCACCCATGCTGCCAATGGCATTATGGAGGGGCCAGGGGTGGGGCTGAAGGAGGACCAGGAGTGGTGCTGAAGGGGCCCTGTCAGGTAGGCTGTACGGGGCCCCATGATTTCTATCAGCGGCCCTGGCAGTGGTGTCACCCCGCACCGCCCGCCCCCCCTTGCAACGCCACTGCAGCTCGCCTCTCTCCCTGCTCTAACTTGCCTGTCACCGCGCCGCTGCCTAAACCCACCCCGCAGTGATGTCACCACTTCAGTCGCAGAGGGGGGGGTGTCGGCCTGACACCCCCCAGTGTGTGCCACCCAGGGCGGCCTTGGGAGTGCACATTGCACTGAAAATGTATGCTTGCACATAGAACACAAACACATTATATGACCAAAAGCATGTACTGTATGTGTCCCTCTAAAATATTCACCATCATTCACAATAGTGTAGAGCGCCATCAGGCATTGCGATTATGTTTGTTTGTCACGCATTGTCATGCTTTGCATGTAGGGCAGCCCATTCAGTTCTTTACATACACACACATTTATGTCTTCATATGAGAATTGTGGTAATGACAGATTTTACGGCGGTCATATGATTGTCTTTCAACTGATTGCTCATTTCAGTCTACAGTCAGCTCTGGCATTGGATTCCCTTCTAACAATTTTTTAATTGAAAAAATAATGAGGA
The DNA here is from genome assembly GCA_029206835.1 of Rana muscosa. Taxonomy (NCBI): domain Eukaryota; kingdom Metazoa; phylum Chordata; class Amphibia; order Anura; family Ranidae; genus Rana; species Rana muscosa. Next base: position 421,325,982 of record CM055120.1, read on the forward strand.
AGGAAGTGCCATAAAAAAACAGTACAGCTGTATAAATATAGACATGTAAATATACTGTAGCTTTATATATTTTCTTCTCCTGATATGCTGCCATGGCTTTGGCATGCTGCATGCTAATTACAGTATATGTTATCATTAATGATACTATTTGCAGTAAACAGCCCATCTCAGTTTAGGCTGCAATGCACAGTATTGTTAGAGCATTACTAGCAATCTGTGTAATGTGATTAGTGCCTCATCCGATGACTAGCATGTATTTTATGTGGAACTGCCTGGAATTTGTCTCCATGATTATCACTTGTGACTTAAATGCTGTAAAAACTAGACTAGTCTGCATCCAACAAAGATTTATTGTTCCTAAAGTAGGTAATAGCTTTGTTTATCATGGAAGTCAGGACACTAGGATAAAGACATAGAGGTCTGTTTACTACAGCTTGAGAGTGCAAAATCAGGCTCACTTCTGCCTACAAATCAGCTTACAGGTTTTATTGGCAAAGCTTAATTGGACAAGCTGAGGTTAGAAGCTGATTGGCTACCATGCACAGCTGCACCAGATTCTGAGTGCACCAATTTTAGTAAATCTACCCCATAGTTCATTAGAAGAAGCAACCATTCCGTACATCCATTTAAGGCCAGGTTCACAATGGTACGACATGACATTTTCTGTACTTGCTGAGAATGTCATTAGCCTAAAAAGGTAAAACAAATGCAGCTACTACAAGTGTAGCGGGGGTCTAAATCTAGGGGGTACACCTGGGTGGTAGTATGACCCAGGTGTGTATAAATCATAAGAGGATTTGGACCATTTTCAGTCGTGGAGGACTTTGGTGGTGTACTATTCTCCTTGGCCTGGGGTGGCGGTGTTCCCACAGGTCGAGGTAGAATCACTGCCGCAGTGCTGTCCTTTTTGTCCCGTTCCGGCAGTGGTACAGCGGGGGCGGAGAACCTGCTGTGGCGTCACGGAATGAGATAAAGGGGAGAGACGCCCTCGCCACGAGGTCTTCTGCATCCGGCACCTTAGGCCTGGGTGCGGTCGGTCTGGAGTTCCAGCCCAGGCGCCTATGGCCTGGTCGGAGCAGTGTTGGCGTCCATCTCAGGCACCTTAAGCCTGGGGTGAGGTACTACACAGGAGGCCTGGGGCCCAGTGACTTTGACTGGGCTCCGCAAGGGCGGATGAGTCCGAGGAACCCTGAGGTGGATGGGGCCCATGTCTGAGGTGAGGAGGCCGGAGAGGTTACCCGTCTGAAGAGCCCGGAGCAGCATCAACTAGGTGACGGAGGGGCCTCTGGTAACTCCCTTGGAGGGACATCTTCCCCCTGACAGGGGCCACAACGCAGCGAAGGTACTCCAGTTCATGTTCTCCAGAGTAGCTGGTAGAGACTCAAAGGTTTCAAGTTTCTCTCTTTAGCCAATGGCTATAGCAACCGCTGGTGAAACCACAGTGGTTTTGTTTATTATCAGGACAGTGCCTCGACCTGCTCACCCCACCGTGTTGAACTGTTTATGGGTCCCAATCAGTCGGCTGACAAAGAACTGTTTAATTGTGTGCTACAATAAAACAAGTGTTGGATCCTTATCGGTGTGTGGTACTCTGGTTAATGGGAGTGAAGAGAAGTGTCAGCACAGAAGGACTTGGTATTCCTGCAGAAACACACAGGCCCGAGGAAAACAATAGGTACTGGCCTTCACCTCACCTGCTGCAATGGGGAGGACATGGGCCGTAGCGCATCTCACTCTCACATACAAGATACCCCTAGAAAAGAGCTATCGGAAACCCGATTCACATGAGGAGAGAATGGGGCCGCTACACGTGGGGGCTCGTAAGTCCGGGATGATGTGTGTTTTAACCATGGAACTGAGAACGGCTGTGTTTGAACTTTGCTGCCCGGAGGAGTTCCGAGTGGGTCAGCCATGTGATCGGCCAAAGTGCATCCCTGCTCAAAGTCGTGGACATGACCCTAAGCCGGGAAAGGCCCATGCAGAAGAGCGAGAAGAGGGAGAAGTCCAGCCGTGTGATGTACTACATGTGGGGGCTTTTACTGCACTGCGCCATGAGGCACCCCATGACTGCGCAGTTCGTGGGCAGAGACGAATGGAAGCCCGCGAAAACGTGCAAGTTGTGGGAGGAGTCTGGCCATGTGGAAGGACACATGTGGAGACTCCGGCGCGAGGTCAGTGCGTGATGGAGCAGCAGACAGTCGGGATGACCTCAAGTTCCCCGTGGATTCCGGTTCCCAACCCCACGAAGATGACTTCTTGTGCTGCTCCCCTTACAGACACGGGGATAAGACTTAGACCCCGAGGGCAGTTGGCTCTGTATTCCTGCAGAGACACGGAGGCCCCCTTTGGCGTGATCTTTCCCGGATGCTCGGGACTGGTGGTCCACCTGAAGCCATTCGGGCGTTGTGAGGCATGTAAAGAGTTCCTATTCGAGGTGGAGCCATCTACAGCAAGGCCCCGGGCCCTTCGCCTCAACAGCCTCACAGGTACCGCTACTCCGGAAGGGGAGATCCAGGCCTTTGCAGAGGTCCCCGTACGCACTGACCAGGGCGACGTGACTGCCCAACCAGAGACTGAGAAAGGAAAATCCGAGGATGCTGCCACAGATTCCCTGCTCCCACCTCCGAAGAGGAAAATTGGCCTGGTACAGGCGTCCTGTGGTCGTGGAAGAGCTTCACCCCGTCGCTTGCCGGGCCTGGATGGATCCGGTTGGAAGAATCCTGGACATCCCTGTTCTTCAAAAGGCCAAGGTGAGCCAGGGGCTGAGACTGTGGTGGTGGTTGGAGGTGTTGGGAGTCCACAGTCGGTGGAGTCCGCTAGGGAGGGTAGTTCCACGTCTACTAGGGACTACCTACCCGCAGAGATGTATGACACCTCTGACCTAGAATCGCTATCGGACTGTGGAGATGATGGTGAAATAGACAAACTTTTTCACCGCAAGGGCTGGGACACGTGCACCACAGGATCTGCCGATGTCCACAGGAGACAGTACGCCCCGGAGCTTACGAGGAAGCCTAGTCCTTTGCCACTGTAACGAGCCCCTTTGCTCGCTCGACTCCGCTCTCCCGACACTCCTCTGCTCTATTGGATCATCCGGTGCTCCAGGATTCCAACTACCGCTATGTGCCATTTGAATCCATTTGTGGTCGGTCAGAACAAACACCAGGCAGGCTGTATGTAAGTTCAACCAAGAGAGACTTTTATTATGACCAAAATCAAGTCTTATATACAGAAACAGAGGGTGTAACCAGAACATAAATTAACATGCTAATTAACTAAGTTCTTTAGACAGCCCAGGTGACTCCTAGATATGACCTTTTCAGGGTAGACATCCCGTCTCCGGTCTCACCTGCTAATACACATTCCTAAGTGTAAACATCACACATTTTAACAGGATCAAATTAGCACAGAGGACAGACAGATGGCTGGAGGTGATTGCATTCGTATATCCTTAGAGTGAATGTGTGAAAATCCCAACAGTATGAATTAGTCACTCTAATATGGCATATACAGGGTCCCCAGAGTCTGTGTGTCTTGGGGGGACATGGACCTGAATCCAAAGTAACACCCCCCCAAGGGTCCCCAGGCATACAGGTCACAAAGAGCACCATTCCCCCAAATGCCAGGGCCCATGGTCGCAGGGCAAGAGGCTTGCATTCAGTCCCCTCCAAAAGCCCCTGTCCCCGCCAGGTCCATCACACATCTCCCCTTTCGGCAGGAAACTAACATAGGAGGAGAACCCAAACGGGTTGACTCCGAAGTTAGTCCATAGTTCTATTCCCCCAATGCCGGTATCCACACAGTACCCCAAACAAATTGCTCCAAACAGAGAATCACTTACCCAGCCAACCTCTGCCTCTCTCAGAGAACACACCCGCCGCTGGGGAGAGGCCTGGACTGGCCCTTCTCCCTGGAGTCCTTTCTGCTGCTGGAGAGAAGACAGGGTGACTGGGCTCAGTCCGTCATGCTGCTGGGGATCTGGGTCGACTGCCCGGCCTCCCTGAGGTATACAAGTGGAGACTGAAGTCCCATCCACTTGTGGTAGGTGAAAATCTCCCAGTGCTTGCAAAGCAAGGCTGACATCCTCCTGTCTCAGTGTCACACCATTTTCTGGGGTTGTGTCAGTGAGGACTGAAGTCCCATCCAATACCACAGGAACTCCCTCTTCTGTTAGTTGGGAGCCGAGGCCCGCGGCGCTCGGCTCTGTTGCCAGCTCTTCTGCTGGGTTGCTGTGAGTGGAGACCGCAGTCCCATCCACCGATATCCGCTCAAGTGGCAGTTGTGTGCAGCGGCCAGTAGCATTCTGCCCTGCTGCCAGTGATTCAGCTGGGAGTAAAAGCTTTACTGCCTCAGCTTGTTGCTGGGGAGAGGGGCCAACTGCCCCAGCTCCCTGAAACTCCACAGTGGTTTCCGGTGCTGGGCAGAGGTGGGTATCACTCTGCCCTGTTGCCAGCCCTTCTGCTGGGGACTCCACACCTTCTGCTCTGGTTAACTGTTGGGGAGGGAAAATGGCTGCTTCTCCTCCCTGCATCTCTGAAATCCACTCGGAAAGAGGAACCATCACCTTCTCAACTCGGGCCTCTAAAACTGCCACGGGTGTAGAGCAAGGGTCTGCAGTACTTTGTCCTGCTGTCAGTACTTGAGCGGGCGATGCATAATCCCTAACATCCTCTGAACAGTCCCTTAAGTCCATACCTTCTGTAATCTGTGGCTGGGGAGATGAGCCAACTGCCCTAGCTCCCTGGAACTCCATATCATCCACTTCGGCTTTAAGGGTGGCAATCTTCAGATTTTCCACTGCTGATTCTTCAGCCAGGATTTCATAGTTGTCAACTGGTATTTCCTGATAGTCCCAGGCAAAGGGAGCCCCACCCTGCTGCTGAGCAGAGTCTAGCAGCTGTTTGTAGGCAATCTCCAGCTCCCATTCCTGAACGGCCAGAAACTCCAAATCTTCCTGTGCCCAGTGCCCTTCCGAGACATTCAGTCTTTGTTCTCTGTGCTCCATTATTTGCTCCAAACGCCACCCCCGATCACTCCCAAAGTCAGGGTCCTCGGACAGCCTCCCATACAACAATCCCAGGCCATTATAGTCAAAGCCTTCCGTGGGGCTGTCATCCGCTGACCACTGGCACTCTTGGGCTACATACCACCGGAGGGCTCTGTAGCTCTCGTCCAACCGCATCTCTGCCCAGATCAGCCTGCTTAACTCAGCTGTCCACTCCTGCTTTGGTTGTTCCCCCAATAACAGCATTCGTACATCATACTGCGACCAGTACCTTACATAGATGGAGGGGAGAACCTTTCCCTGGTGTTGCTGCTCGAGGGCTAGCACTTTCTTCCAGAGTTTGCAGCGGATCGAATCCGACCATCCCAGCAGGACCTCCTCTGATACTGGTCCTCTATGCTGTATCTGCATCTCTCGCAACCTCCTTCCGAATTCCTCCTCCATGGCGGCTGGTTCTTTAGGCGGTGTCTCCGATTGCCGTATTACCGCCATTCTCCACTCATGTTGTCGCTCTAGTTCTCTCTTTTGTCGCTCTCGTTCTCTCTCTTGTCGGGCATCCTGCAGCTGGATGTCTTTAATGGCTTCCTGTATGGCGGTCTCTGATGGGTTAGCCCCATATAATGCCAACCGCTGCCGCACTCGTTGCTGAAACAAATCTTCAACTGACCGGGGTCCTGCATCACCCTTCTTCTGGTCCATCTCGGCTCTCAAGTAGGTCTTTCAGCGTGACTTTCCTGCAGGCTGCATAGCTGGTCATTCACTGTGGTGGTTTGGAGTGTCCCAGGAACTGGAGAGCAAATCCCACCGCTGCCAACCAATGTAACGAGCCCCTTTTGCTCACTCGGCTACGCTCTCCCGACACTCCTCTGCTCTATTGGATCATCCGGTGCTCCAGGATTACAACTACCGCTATGTGCCATTCGAATCCATTTGTGGTCAGTCAGAACAAACACCAGGCAGGCTGTATGTAAGTTCAACCAAGAGAGACTTTTATTATGACCAAAATCAAGTCTTATATACAGAAACAGAGGGGGTAACCAGAACATAAATTAACATGCTAATTAACTAAGTTCTTTAGACAGCCCAGGTGACTCCTAGATATGACCTTTTCAGGGTAGACATCCCGTCTCCGGCCTCACCTGCTAATACACATTCCTAAGTGTAAACATCACACATTTTAACAGGATCAAATTAGCACAGAGGACAGACAGATGGCTGGAGGTGATTGCATTCGTATATCCTTAGAGTGAATGTGTGAAAATCCCAACAGTATGAATTAGTCACTCTAATATGGCATATACAGGGTCCCCAGAGTCTGTGTGTCTTGGGGGGACATGGACCTGAATCCAAAGTAACACCCCCCCAAGGGTCCCCAGGCATACAGCTCACAAAGAGCACCGTTCCCCCAAATGCCAGGGCCCATGGTCGCAGGGCAAGAGGCTTGCATTCAGTCCCCTCCAAAAGCCCCTGTCCCCGCCAGGTCCATCACAGCCACCACCCGCAACATCACCCGTTCAGGTAGCGGGGACACAGCGCGCATCATTGCGGGCACCCAGATTTAAACCAACGGAGGTAGTTAAAGTGCCTCGGCACCCAGAGGCCATTGTTCCGCCGGGAGAAGGTGAGCGGGCCACAATGCCTCCTTTGGCCCGACTACAGCGGCTCTTCTGTCAGAGGGTCGCCCGTGAGTATGGATGGGAATATCCTTACTTGCCTCGGGACTTACTTTTTGAGGTCGAAGTCCTGCAGCAGCGATGGTATGACGAGTTTGTTTGGGAGAAACTTAAAGTGCCTCATGCCCAGCGGTACTTGTCCTGTTCGCCACCCATTTCGAAAAAATTCAGGGACTGCAGAGCAGAGTGGATGCTGGGGCGTCATATTCATACAGACAAGGTGCTTATCTGCCGAAAGGATGGAGAGGACATTGACTATGCTGTGGAAACTTTTGATGAGCATCTGAGGCCCCTGTTCTTGCCGCATCCGAAGTTTTATCTGTGAGAAGGAGAAAAAAAAAGGAAACTCTTTTGTATTTTCTTTCTGCTGTTGAACTTTCTGGAAGTGCCTTTGCCAGAATATCAGAACTGTGCCCTAGTTTTTATTTGGGCTTTGTTTGTTTTTTAAGAAATGGGAGCTGTTTGTTTTGTTCTCTCTTTCTTCATACATCAGAGGCAAAGACTTTGGGGTAGAATCAGAGTAGGGACACAGGTAGAAGAAGGAAGGTTGCCTGGAAGATTCCTCCAAGTGTCATTACCGCGGCACTGTCACCAGGTGGCAGTGTTGCGCAACGGTTGTTTTTTTTTTATACACTTGCACCACCTTACTCATTGGAGCGAATGGGTCTCTCGGCTGATAGACCCATTCATTCCAAATTAACACAAATATGTTAGGATGTTGTGTTTTGTTTCCCTTCTGCAGGAGATCCGTCTGTCAAGGCTGCTGAGTATGGGGTGGTTCTTAGACAGTGATGGGAGGGATTATATATGTGTACATGGTCAGATGGTTTTATTGCAAAGTTACTATTTCATGTTCCCTTTCCTTTGAGCAGGTCTTGGCACAATTAGGATTCAAATTTTGAGGGATGGCCTCTGGGGTCAAGCTTATGTTACCACTCCTTGGGAGACATGGGTTTGCACCAGACACTGGGGACCAGCGTCAAATCACTGGGGGGAGAGTGTAGCGCGGGTCTAAATCTAGGGGGTACACCTGGGTGGTAGTATGACCCAGGTGTGTATAAATCATAAGAGGATTTGGACCATTTTCAGTCATGGAGGACTTTGGTGGTGTACTATTCTCCTTGGCCTGGGGTGGCGGTGTTCCCACAGGTCGAGGTAGAATCACTGCCGCAGTGCTGTCCTTTTTGTCCCGTTCCGGCGGTGGTACAGCGGGGGCGGAGAACCTGCTGTGGCGTCACGGGAGGAGATAAAGGGGAGAGACGCCCTCGCCACAAGGTCTTCTGCATCCGGCGTCCGGAGTTCCAGCCCAGGCGCCCATGGCCTGGTCGGAGCAGTGTTGGCGTCCATCTCAGGCACCTTAAGCCTGGGGTGAGGTACTACACAGGAGGCCTGGGGCCCAGTGACTTTGACTGGGCTCTGCAAGGGCGGATGAGTCCGAGGGACCCTGAGGTGGATGGGGCCCATGTCTGAGGTGAGGAGGCCGGAGAGGTTACCCGTCTGAAGAGCCCGGAGCAGCATCAACCCGGTGACGGAGAGGCCTCTGGTAACTCCCTTGGAGGGACATCTTCCCCCTGACAGGGGCCACAACGCAGCGAAGGTACTCCAGTTCATGTTCTCCAGAGTCGCTGGTAGAGACTCAAAGGTTTCAAGTTTCTCTCTTTAGCCAATGGCTATAGCAACCGCTGGTGAAACCACAGTGGTTTCGTTTATTATCAGGACAGTGCCTCAACCTGCTCACCCCACCGTGTTGAACTGTTTATGGGTCCCAATCAGTCGGCTGACAAAGAACTGTTTAATTGTGTGCTACAATAAAACAAGTGTTGGATCCTTATCGGTGTGTGGTACTCTGGTTAATGGGAGTGAAGAGAAGTGTCAGCACAGAAGGACTTGGTATTCCTGCAGAAACACACAGGCCCGAGGAAAACAATAGGTACTGGCCTTCACCTCACCCGCTGCAATGGGGAGGACATGGGCCGTAGCGCATCTCACTCTCACATACAAGATACCCCTAGAAAAGAGCTATCGGAAACCCGATTCACATGAGGAGAGAATGGGGCCGCTACACGTGGGGGCTCGTAAGTCCGGGATGATGTGTGTTTTAACCATGGAACTGAGAACGGCTGTGTTTGAACTTTGCTGCCCGGAGGAGTTCCGAGTGGGTCAGCCATGTGGAGAGAGTGGGGCCGCTACACAAGGATTGGTAATCTGCAATATTTTACATTTAAATTACAGACGGCTTCTGCACAGGAGAGGGTATCCTCATGTTTCTTCTGGAGAGATCTGCCAGTGCCCTTGCAGAGACCTGCATTTTACAGGTGCAGAAATATGTAGGACTCCACACATGTGCGAATCATCTGACAACATCACATAGGCAGTTTACACTTCCTGCGCACATAGCCCACATTCACACTGGGCCATTTTGACATGCGATTTGACATGTCAAATTGCATGTCAAATCGCCGCCTCTGCTTTTGGCGACTTCAGGGGCGATTTGAATAGACATCTGTGCATGAACCCACACAGATGTCAGTCAAATCGCCCCCGAAGTCAGACTAAAATGCCAGTTTGAAATTATGCGAGTTCAGCTGAACTCGCACGATTTCAACACGCCTCTCAGTGTGAACATGGGCTAAATCAGGGAAGTTTAGTGTGGGCTACTGTTTTTCTGGCTGCAGTAAACGGGCGGTAAGGGGCAGTGCAATGCACATTTTTACTGCATCACAGTTTCCTTTTTTTTCTTTTTTCTTTTTGTGAACTGTATGTGATGTGCACAAAGTAACGCTTCATTCTTGTCACCTACAGCAGTGCGTTGCTTTGCACTGCTGTACAGTGGCATGTGGTGTCTTCCTGTGCTCAGCAATAAAATGCAGCATGTCTACATTATATCACAGCTCATTGCACCACACCTCTGGGCTGCATTGCAGTGCTAACATGGCACAATGAAAACATTATTTTCTGTTTCTTATATTGATGACTGATGTTCTTCAAGTGCGGAAAAAAACGCCAGTCACCACTCACAAGCTTCTTCCTCAGTTTTATCTCCTCTGGAGAAGAATTATGTGACCTGATTGTGAAAAGATGATTTTGTTGCACCTAAAACAGATTTAGTTCGTGTTCACACTGGTATGACAAACGCTCCGACATTGGGAGCTGATGATGCATGATGTGTGAAAATCAATGTTTCCCTATGAAAGCTGTCTTAACTGGTCCGACTTTGAAAATGCTCCCTACACCACTCTGGTTCGACTTTGATCCTACTTCAGCCCATTGAATATCACTGAAGTCTGATCAAAGTCGGATCGCGGTCTTAACTGATCCGACTTTGGCATGCGACTTGTGCTCTGATCATAGGCGTGCACAGCCTGTTGCATTAGGGTGTGCACCCTAAACCAAAGCTTAAACACACATGCGTGTGTGTGCGCACATATACGGTATATACGGTACATGTGTGTGTGTGTGTATATATATATATATATACACAAATACATATACATATACACACACACACACATTTTTTTTTTCCACATTTACATGCCGCAGATTTAATTACACCCTCTGTTGCTCTTAGTAGGTGTAGTACCCACTGACAGTGACAAATTCAAATGAATGCCGGCGCTCTGCAAGCTCTCCAAAACTGCGTACAGTGTGGTGTTCAAGGGGTTAAAGCACACAGTGTAGAGGCGATACAACGCCTCCTCACCACCTCTCAAATGCACATGTGAATGAGCCCCTACATATTCTTGCATGTCAATGGTGAAGGGCAGCTCAAACAAAATGTCATGCCTTTTGCTGGACTACGAATAAACAGTAGGTGCACATCCCTGATCACAAAAATTGTAAAGATTCAGCATTTCTGTGTATGTGTGTGTATATATATATATATTATTTTTATTTTTATTTTTTTTACAGTACAGACTTGCTATATGTACACTGTGCACTGTCTCTTTGGGTGCCAGAAAGATCAGCTCATACTGCACACTGTCCCAGTGTGCAGTATGAGCTGAACACACAGCTTACACCAAGGGTGGGGCACAGGAACTGGGGACTCTTTGCTATGACACAGATGGCACCTTGGCATTGTAATTGGAGAGGGGGACCTAGAATTGTGATAGGAGGTGGGCATTGTGACAGGGGGGTACCTGGGCAGTGTGACAGGAGTACGGGGGTACCTGGGCAGTATTACAGGAGTGGGGGGTACCTGGGCAGTGTGACAGGAGTGGGGGGTACCTGGGCAGTGTGACAGGAGTGGGGGGGTACCTGGGCAGTGTGACAGGAGTGGGGGGGTACCTGGGCAGTGTGACAGGAGTAGGGGGGTACCTGGGCAGTGTGACAGGAGTAGGGGGGTACCTGGGCAGTGTGACAGGAGTGGGGGGGTACCTGGGCAGTGTGACAGGAGTGGGGGGTACCTGGGCAGTGTGACAGGAGTAGGGGGGTACCTGGGCAGTGTGACAGGAGTGGGGGGTACCTGGGCAGTGCGACAGGAGTGGGTGGTACTTGGGCAGTGTGACAGGAGGGGGGTACCTGGGTAGTGTGACAGGAGTGGGGGGTACCTGGGCAGTGTGACAGGAGTGGGTGGTACTTGGGCAGTGTGACAGGAGGGGGGTACCTGGGCAGTGTGACAGGAGTGGGGGGTACCTGGGCAATGTGACAGGAGTAGGGGGTACCTGGGCAGTGTGACAGGAGTGGGGGGGGGTACCTGGGCAGTATTACAGGAGTGGGTGGTACTTGGGCAGTGTGACAGGAGGGGGGGTACCTGGGTACTGTGACAGGAGTGGGGGGTACCTGGGCAGTGTGACAGGAGTGGGGGGTACCTGGGCAATGTGACAGGAGTAGGGGGTACCTGGGCAATGTGACAGGAGTGGGGTGGGGTACCTGGGCAGTGTGACAGGAGTGGGGGGGACCTGAGCAATGTGACAGGAGTAGGGGGGTACCTGGGCAGTGTGACAGGAGTGTGGGGGGGTACCTGGGCAGTATTACAGGAGGGGGGGCATGATAACAAGAGGAGGGGGCAGATTAACATAAGGAGGACAGACAGTGTGACAGGAGGACACGTGGAGGGGACACACTATTCTCTCTCACTGTGTCTTATGCTGGCACCGGCCTTCACTTGATCATCACACACAACACACAGTGTGATCACAAAGAATGCTCAGAATTCCCCCCTCACCCCCCTCCTGCTCCTCAGCTTGTTATTTTTCTTACTGTGGCTGACTTTGCGTTTGGTCTCCTGCAAGTTCTTTTCCTGGTCGGCTGTCTGTACATAAACAACATGCTCATCTCTGATCCAGCACCGATGTCCCACAATTCTCTGCTGACTCCTCATTCCTCAACACTGCAGAGTGATCTGACAGGTTGCCGGCCAGGCTCTGAAGGGGGAGGGGGCAGGGCTGGACCGAGTTGGCTGCCAGAATCCCTCTTCTTCAGCGGCTTCTTCCTCAGCAGAAGCTGAGTTCTTGGTAAAGTCCTCCAGGGCTGCGGTGCCCTCGGTGTTCGCCGGACACTTCTTCTCCCCCCCTGCAAGATACTGGCTGCTCCTTTCCAGTGTCTACGTTTCTATTGACGGAGATGCTGAAATAGAATCACGGCAGCTCCGCAAGAAAAAAGCCATGACACTCTGGTTGATTAGAGTGTGCCCAGGCACACCCGGCACACCCCGTGGGCACGCCTATGGCTCTGATGATCTGGGAGGGGAACTCCATGGCAAATTTAGGAAAAAAGGCCCTTCGGTCTGGCATGGATTTTAAGGGGAACGCCCCATGCCAAAAGAACAGCGTTGGGTCCCCCCAAAATCCATACCAGACCCTTCTCCAAGCGCGCAGCCCGGCAGGTCAGGATAGGGGGTGGGGTCGAACGAATGCCACCCCCCCCAGGCCGCATGCCCTCAACATGGGCGGGTGGGTGCTTTTGGACAGGGGGGGCCCCCCCAAATGCACCTTATCCCCATGTTGATGAGGACAAGGACCTCTTCCCGACAACCTTGGTCGTTGGTTGTTGGGGTCTGCAGGCAGGGGGCTTATCGGAATCTGAAAGCTCCCTTTAACAAGGGGGCCCCCAGATCCCGGGCCCCCACCCTATGTTAATGGGTAGGGGTAAAATGTACCCCATACTAATTCACATAGGGTGGGGGGCCTGGATCTGGGGGCCCCCTTGTTAATGGGGGCTTCCAGATTCCGATAAGCTCCCCGCCCGTAGACCCCAAAAACGAACGACCAGGGTTGTCAGGAAGAGGCCCTTGTCCTCATCAATATGGGGACAAGGTGCTTTGGGTTGGGGGGCGCAAGGCCCCCCTGTCCCTAAGCACCCACCACCCCATGTTGAGGGCATGCCGCCTAGTATGGTTCAGGAGGCGCTCGCTTGTCCCCACCCCCTTTCCTGGCCTGCAGGGCTGCATGCTCGGATAAGGGTCTGGTATGGATCGTGGGGTTCCCCTTAAAATCCATACCAGACCTAAGGGCCTGGTATGGTCTTGGTGGTGGAATCTACGCCGGTTTTTTTTATTCCCCCTAAAGATTCATACTGGGCACAGTGCCTGGTATTGTCGGGGATCAAAGTCGGATCCCTGATCATTGAAGTCAGACGGATGTTGGACTTCAAGTCGCAGGGCAAAGTCAGATCCACAGTCGTATGACTGTCGTGTCATACCAGTGTGAACCCGGCCCTATGCTGAGCTAATCAAAATGACCACAGCTGATCACAGTTGAAAGTCAAATGACTTTTTATGCCATGGAGAAGTTAATTAGCTACACCTGACTAGTTTACAAATCATTTTCCTGGTGCCTCCATGGCAGCATACCTGTGACTAGCTCCGCCTTGGCTCCTCCCTCAGGACTAGTGAATATTATAAAAGAGTTGATTAGCACAGCCCTAGCATTCTCCTTTTTTTCCTCATACCTCATGGCAGTGAATTCTGGTCGAACGTCCTTACCTTCTGCATTCGGCAGCTTCCGTCCGGGTTCAAGCCTCTCCCTTCTCTTGGGCAGCTAAATGCGCTTATAAGGTTGGGAGTCCCTTCTGTAGGATCTTTTGGGACAAGCAGTTTGTCTCTTAACTAAGAGCTCCACCTGCAGCACATCTTCCAGGCATTAGCTCAATTCTGGCAACAAAGGCAGCAGCTATTTCTGTATCTCTTTTTTTTTTCCCCCCTTTCCTAGGTTTTTCTCCCCCAAACTCTTGTCTTCTCTGATTTATTTTCTATTTTAAATTCTCTAGCTCCCTGTCACCTCTCCAGCTCCTTAGGAGCCGCGCGTGCTCAGCGCCTGTATTTTATTTACTTGCGGCGTCTTCCGCATCAATCTGCATGTGCGCCGGCGGTGCGGGTCTTCCGGGTTCTCGTCTCGTCGGTCGGTGCTAGCGCGGTGGATCCGGAGGCCGTGGCGCCCATTTTGGATCAGGGCAGAAAGATGTATTTTGCCCACAAAACGTCAGGCACAGCACAGAGGCGTCCCCTGCCTTTCCTGTTTCCATGTGAATCTCTCTAATGGCCTCAGTGAGACACCTGAGACTGCAGTAAGAACTACACCGAGAGCTCCAGGGAGGAAATACTAATTTGTCTTCAGGTAAGAGATTTTTTAAAGTAAAGGGGAAATGTATACTATATGTTTGTTAAGGGGTTCTTTATTTTTAAATATATATTTGTAGTTAAGGGTTTTAAAAAAAAAAAAAAATTATATATTTTTAATAATAATAAAAAATAAATAAAATAAAATATATAGTCGTATTTTTCGAGAACTTAAAAAAAACAAACACACACCATTTGTTTAGAGGTAAATTCCCCTTAGCCAAATTAGGATCCAGCCAGTTGTGTCTTCTCTATTCTTGTTAGCTGCTGCCTCTGCTAAGCCACTCAGCATGAGCCATTCGCCACCCGTACAAGATCCTACTCTACTTCTGAGGTAAGGACCTACATCCAGGTAAGCTTACATATCTTAAAAAAAAAAGAGTGCACCGAGGCTGGTACTTTTATGTATTTCAGCCCTATACGCCAGAAGACGTTTAAAAAGACCTCAAGGCGAAATGAGGACTATGATGATTCTAGTCCCAGTAGAGACAGATTGTCCAGGCATCGGGATCATAGAAGTGGCAGGAAGTCATCGGCGCTTTCACGGAAAAAAATAAATAAAAAAAATTTGAAAGCGCTTCAAAAGCGCCTGAAATCGCTTCAAAGGCGCTCAGTGTTTTACTGGCAGTTTTTCAAGCGCCTCAGTGTGAAAGTGGCCTAACACTCCTGAAGCCGAGATCTTCAGGATGTCAGTCCTGTGGAGACACCCCACTTCCAGACAAAGTGATCTGTCGAAATTGCCCAGCGGACAGAAAGTCTGAAAGCCGGCAAGTGGCGGACCTACTTAGGAAAGCAGTAAAGAATTCCCTCGCGGAATTGGTAGCCACAATGCCGCCGCAACATCTGGCATCTCCTACTCAGGAACAAACGGCAGAGGCATCCATTCCTGGGCCGTCCTCAAGTGAAATCTCACACCGAACGCATGCTTCTTCCTCTAAGCATCAGCAAGAGAATGCCATCTCAAAGGGCCTCTCTGTTGACCTAGATACCTTTTGGTTTTGCTTTCGCCATGGTCCAGCCTTTTTGTGCAGGCGGTAAAGCAAGTGATCGGCTGAGAAGAGACCGACACAGAAGTCTAAGTCATACTTCCCCTTTTTCAAACGCCAGATTACCCTCTTTCCCTCTCATGGGGGAGATCAGGGATGTGATTGAGAAAGAGTGGAAAAAGACGGAGAAAAGATTCTCCATTAATCGACTGGGAAAGTTATACCCTCTCTCAGAGGCCGATTCCGCAATGCTGGAGGGCCCTCCAGTGGTTGATGCAGCTGTGGTAAGGTTGGCAAAGAACGTCACATTGCCCATGGAAGACTCGACTTTGTTTAAGGATCCACCAGATAGAAGGATGGATCTTGGTCTCCCAAAAGATGGCGGGCAACGCTTGTAAACCTGCGATAGCCCTGACGTCAGTGTCCAACGCCCTATGCGTCTGGACAGATGATATAGAGTTTGCAATCTAACAGGATATCCCAGGGGAGGACATCATCAGGGCCTTATTGGAGCTAAAGCTCCCAGTAGATATTATTGGTGAAGCCACGATCGATTCAATTCGATGCTCCGCAAGGTCAATGCTCCACACAGTTATGGCCAAACGGGCCTTGTGGCTGGAACCCTGGTCAGCAGATACTGCCTCCAAAACATAATTGGTGCAAGGTACCCTTTGACGGAAAAGCCTTGTTTGGGGAGAAATTGGACAAGGCCATCTCTCGCGTCATGGGCGGGAAATCGGGCCTGTTACCCCAAGACAGGCGATCCAGGCGCTCCAGGACATTTGCACCCAGATTTCAATACTCCAAGAGTAAGGACTACAGACAGTCCAGACAGGGGAAATGCTTTAGGCAAAATTGGAGAAGCACGCAGTCCACTTTCCTCAAGACCCATAGACAAAGACTTGTGCCCATCCCTCAGGATTCTGCAAAATCCTTTTGACGTCAGGCCATCCCAAGCGATCCCTGTGGGGCCAGACTCAAACACTTCTTGAAGATCTGGGAACAAAGTGTAGGGATCCGTGGGTAGTCTCCACAGTTAAATACGGTCAGTTCTGGACGTTTCTAGACAAAGCCCCCAAAGACTTCTTCTCTCCGACAAGGGTGTCAAGGTGCACCCAAAAAAAAAAAAAACTGAAGCACTAGAGCGATTTCTTCTGTCCTTGCAAAAACAGCAAGCAGTGGTTCCAGTGTCTCCATCAGAAAGATTTTTCGGTTTTTACACCACCCTGTTTCTAGTCCCCAAGAGAAACAGAGGTAGGAGACCCGTGTTAGACCTGAAGAGGCTAAATCGCTATATCTTCCTAAAATTTTTTTAAAAGGGAGTCGTTATGAGCGATTATACGTGTAATCCAACCAGGGGATTGGATGTTATCAATAGACTTGCAGGATGTTTACCTGCATATACCAACACTCCCTCCTTTCCTGAAATATCCGAGGTTTGCAGTGGCACCTGTACATCTTAAATTTTCCCATTCGGCCTCTGCACGTCACCAAAAGTCTTTAGGAAGACCCCAATTGCCATCATAGCCCCTCTAATAGAATTAGGGCCTCGAGTATACCATTACTTAGTGGAACAGAACGGTACAGTATCCCTCCCACCTCAAAAGGTGACATTGACTGTACGACAGATGAAGAAAGTCAGTGTGAGATTCTACCTGACATACTCGAACTGTCAGAGCCTGATAGGCTGGATGTCATCATGCATCCCTAGGGTCCCTTGGGCCCATTGGCATTTGAGACATTTCCAGCTGGAGTCCTTGAGGCTGTGGAATAGACAGTATCTATACCAACCCATACACCTGACGACCCTGATGCTCAGGAGTCTACATTGGTGGATGAAGAAACATACACCTATGAAATCACGTTCATTAAGACATGTCAACTGGATCACAATTATTACCGATGCCAGTGAAGCAGGTGGGGATCACACTGCAACCAGATCTCAGGGCAAGGAAGATGGTCCTTCCATACAACAGGCCTATTATCAAATATCCTGGAGGTCCAGGCAGCCTACCTTTTGCATTGCTAGCCCTAGTATTCAAGATTACAGGCAAACCAGTTCTCCGAATGGACAACAGGGCTGCGGTGTCCTTATATACACCGACAAGGAGGGACGCGCAGCAGGTCCCTGCTGAAGGAAGTGAAACCATATTCTTTTGGGCAAAAAGGAATCTAAAAGACCTAAGGACAGTCTATCTGCCCGGTCTTCTCAACTCAAGGGCCAACCGCCTATCTCGCAGGTTCGTAGATTCCAACGAATAGTCTCTGCACCTGAAAGTTTTCGACTGGTTAGTGGACCAGTGGGGTCCCCTCGGGCTGGGCCTATTTGCAACAGCATTAAATACCAAGTTTTCAAGGTTTATCTCGAGACTTCCTCATCCCCAGGCAGAGGCAGTAGATGCTCTCTCAGCCCCTGGGCATGCAATTTGGCCTATGCCTTCTCTCCATGGCCTCTCATTCCAAAAAAACTCCTGTTGAGGCTTATGGTAGAGACCACAACGGAGATAGCGGTCCTACTGTACTGGCCAAGACGCCCCTGGTTCCCCACAGCAATGTACCTGAATACACAGACTTCAGTCAAGGTTCCAATAATACCTTTTCTCCTGTCACAGGGATGTCGCACCCATCCAGATTCCCGCAGGTTAAATCTTCACATCTGGCAGGTGAAAGGGAAAGATTCCAATCCCTAGGGTGTCCCAACAAAGTTATCAAAACCCTGCTCAGCGCAAGAAAGCCATCCACAAACAGTATATACGATAGGGTGTGGAACAAATTCAGGGCCTTCATGATTGGCAGAAACTGCGATCCAGATTTCCCATTATCCTCTCAAATTCTAAAACTCTTGCAGGCAGGCTTAGACCTAGGTCTTGCTTAAGTACACTAAAGGTGCAGGTAGCGGCAATTTCAGCGGCAACCAGTAAAAGATGGGCTGAGGATTCATTAATAATCCAATTTTTCAAAGCTGTCAAAAAAGATCCGACCACCAACAAAACAATCTTTTCCCACTTGAGACCTTGCTATCATCCTAGAGCCTTTAACCAATCCACCTCTTGCCTCTTCGGAGTCAGCATCGCTTTGGAATCTAACCAGGAAGCTATCCTTCTTGATAGCCATAACTTCTGACAGACGGGTTTCAGAGCTCCAAGTTTTAGGAGCGGATCATAATCATATCAGATTATTTCCTGACAAAGTAGAACTCGGAACGGTGCAAGGATTTAGCCTCAAGGTCACATCATCCTCGAACATGTCGGAGCCTTGGGCACTTCCAACATTTTCAGAACAAGACTCAGGTTCTCTTCACGAGCTGGACATTGCCTCCACTTTGAGATGCTATCTGCAGGCTACAGCATCCTTCAGGGACACTATCAGGTTGTTCATAAACAAAGGCGAGGAGGCGTCAGCAGGCACGTTTGCCTCATGGTTCGTTAAACTCATCCACAAGGTGTACAGGGCAAAGGGTCTGGGAGCCCCTTCGATAGTCAGGGCGCACTCCACCAGAACGGTTTCTGCCTCTTGGGTGGCAAGAGCGAATGTGTCAATTGAAACTATTTGCAGGGCAGCGACTTGGTCATTCCAACATACGTTTCTGAAACATTACCGAGTAGACCCAGGAGCTCTCTCATCGGTGGAGTTTGGCAGACAGGCGGTCAAATCGGCCTTTGCTTCTTCCTCTAAATGATGATAATAATCTCTTTAAAATAAAACTCTGGGCATCATCCCACCCATATCAGCTAATTATTTGTCACAGGTATGCTGCCATGGAGGCACCAGGAAAACGGAAAATTGTATCATACTTACCAGTAATTTTCCTTTCCTGGTGCCTATCCATGGCAGCATACAATCCCACCCTCGGTATTCTATATTACGGAGAATGCTGGGGCTGTGCTAATCAACTCTTTTATAATATTCACTAGTCCTGAGGGAGGAGCCAAGGCAGAGCTTGTCACAGGTATGCTGCCATGGATAGGCACCAGGAAAGGAAAATTACTGGTAAGTATGATACAATTTTCCGTTTTTAGGAGGAGGTGATCCTTTTTACAACTCAGTGATTCTGTTTTTGATTCATTTTTCTGACATGTTGGTGTTATATCTTTCACTTGGATGTTTTAAGTCGCACTGGGTAAACAGCTGGATAAAACAAAAACTGTGGCTGTCTTCATTTCAGTCTGCAAAGCAACAAAATTTGATTATTTTAAAGGGGGGGGGGAGTCTTTTCTATACCCCCCACTGTATGTTTTTCTCAAGGTGACCAGGTAAAGTTTAAAAAAAGCTTGAAAAAGTAAAAAAAAAAAAAAAAAAAAGACTGCAGTAGAATACATTCTTGTTTTTGAGTGTATATCAGCGTTAGGCCTAATGCACATGGGTATACAAAACGCTGCTTTTACGGATGTCCAGCAGCATTTTTTTTATGTCTTTAACCAATTCAATGCAGGGCATCCCCCTTCCTGCCCAGGACAATTTTTCATTTTCAGCGCTGTCGCACTTTAACTGACAGACAATTGCGCTGTGGTGCGAAGTTGTACCCAAACAAAATTGATGCCCTTTTTTCCATATAGTGCTTTCTTTTGGTGGTATTTGATCACCTCTGCGGTTTTTATTTTTTGCGCAATAAACAAAAGAAGAGGGACAAGTTTAAAAAAAAAAAAAAAAACACAATATTTTTTACTTTTTGCTATAATAAATATCCAATTTAAAAAAAAAAATAATTTCCTCAGTTTAGGCCAATATGTATTATTCTATATATTTTTGGTAAAAAAAAAATGCAATAAGCGTATATTGATTGGTTTGCGCAAAAGTTATAGCGTCTACAAAATAGGGGATAGATTTATGGCATTTTTATTATT
Source organism: Rana muscosa (assembly GCA_029206835.1). Classification (NCBI taxonomy): domain Eukaryota; kingdom Metazoa; phylum Chordata; class Amphibia; order Anura; family Ranidae; genus Rana; species Rana muscosa. The sequence goes on from CM055120.1 coordinate 421,346,048, forward strand.
ACTGTTCTTTACTAGTAATGGCGGCGATCTGCGATTTTTATTGCGAGTGTGACATTGCGGCAGACAGATCGGACACCTTTGACACTATAAAAATGCACTGATTACTGTATACATGTGACTGGCAGTGAACACTAGGGGGCGATCAAGGGGTTAAATGTGTATCCTAGGGAGTGATTCTAACTGTAGGGGGTGGGGACTCACAAGGGGAAGAGACCGATCGGTGTTCCTCTGTACTGGAAACACACCATCGGTCCTCTCCTCTGACAGGACGTGGATCTGTGTGTTTACACACACAGATCCACAGTCCTGGCTCTATTACCGGCAATCGCGAGTGCCCGGCGCATCGCGGCCGCACGCACTGGCTCCCGAGCGATGCTACGCGCGCGCCCCCTAGACGTCAGGGAAGCCCATGACGTCATTTGACGCCCGCCCAGGATGGGAGATCCCTCCTGCGGACGTCATATGACTATACGTGGGATGTGAAGTGGTTAAACACACATTTAGCATTTAGATCCATATTTTAAGAGCAGTGATTAGAGGCATACAAAAAAATACTTCAAACGGTTTGGAAAGGAGCTTGTAAGCATAATTTACAGATGTACGCACCTAAACGTGCATAAACGTGTGCATATGCACGTAAATTTATTCCAGTGGCTAGAATAAATGAATATGCTCATATGCTTCTAAATACCACATGCCTGTAAACGCGAATAAACTTGCATAATAAAAAGAAACATTTTTTTTTTTTGGTATGCCCGTGTGCATGTAGCCTTAATGTCTATGACCTGTGACAAACTGTTACTACCATTTCATTATTTTTACTATAATACATTGAGTATTTAGCTTTAAATATTGAGCTACATTCTATGCATATACATTAGCAACAGAAACTATTTACACTCTACAGTGAGTAAAGGCAACATATAGATCTTTTGCGAGTATGCTTTGATGAAACATGCTGAAATTCTTGGACAGGTTGTCATTCTCTAAAGGTGGAGTGTGCATGCAGAGGGAAATTTGAGGAAAGTCTACAAGGAGTGACTGTCTGTAATTGTAGACACTGGTAAGGCCAAGAAAAGGGTAAGTAGAAAATACTCGCTGGTAGTGAGTGTGTTACTCAGTCAAGTCTCTAGTGACTAACAGATATCTGTATCTGTTATTACACTTACACCTTTGGGATATAGTTAACAGATACCCACAATAACAGATACCCACAAACCCACAGAGATGCAAATACTATATAACAAAAGGTGTTATATACCTAAACACAAATACATATGTTTCAGTACTGAAAGCGGTAGGACAATATTATTTAAAATGCCAAGAGAAGTATGTTTTATTTTATTTTAATTTTTTTTGAGATCCATACTTACCTAGGTGGATGCTGCATCTGTACCCCGAGCGTCTCTGCATTGAGAACCGAGCCACTGAACACCGCCCGATGGCTCGGTTCTCTCACCTCCCAGAGAGCTGCTGGCTGTCAGTCAGCATCTCTCCTGCTCTGATCCTCCATGCTCACTGGAGCGCTGAGCAGTGGAGGGCCGGGAGTGGCTGTTTCAGCAGCTTGCTGAGAGGTTGAGACTGCCATCAGTCCAGGCAGCTGGCGGATCAAGACTTCGGAAGTCGGGATGACACGCTGCCTCGACTGATTCCAGTGACATCAGCAGAGAGCGGACTTCAGACCGCTCTCCGCTAAAAACAGGTTTACAGGAGTGCAAAACGACTCCTGTGACCCTAAAAAGCTCAGGCTGGACTTCTCCTTCAAACCAAAACAAGGGCATTGAAGCAATAGGTAAATCGACCCCCCTTTTGCTAAATTTCAAATCAGCGTGCATCACTGCAAAAGGAACCTGTCTGAAATTCAAATTCCCCATCACCATAGGTGTGCGCACAGGGTGTGCCAGGTGTGCCTGGGCACACCCTAATCACACTGTGCTGCTCAGATCCCCCCTGCTGCTTGGCTGCAGAGAAAGGGAGTGGGGAATCTTTGTCTTCAGTCCCTTTCAAAAGTGAGACATCAGGGGTCTGTTTAGACCCCTGTTATTTTACCAAAGCCCCCCAATGAGGCTCCTAAAAAAATAGTGGAAAAAAAATGATAATAAGTGTAGCGGGGGTCTCAATTTAGGGGGCAGCTATGCTAAATTTAGGGGTGATTCGAGTGGTAGTTGGCTTGGATCTTCCAATTCTTAATGGACTCTGCCTTGCTGCTGTTTCACCTGGTGTGCAGTTCCCCTTAGAAGTATGGGTAGTGCTGTCACTTGTACTTGGGGTTGTGGCGATTGGGTGTCCTCTCTCGGCAGCCGTGCAGTGGGCGTGGTCTACCCGCTGTGCATGCCGGGAGAGGGTACAAAAGGGGCGGACGCCATTAGAGAGCGAGCAATTCCCGGGGCCCATGCCCGGAGGGAGAACCTACAGTCCAAGTTCAAGTGCATGGCCCTCCAGGCCATGGGGCCACATGCGCCTCAGTCCCGGGCGCCTTTGGTCCTGGGACTGCGACTTAAGCCCTGGGCCCAGCCCCTCTAGCTGGAGCCCACTTCGGGAAGGAAGAATCCCAGAGTGCCGCCTTGCATGAGGACCCACATCTGGAAGAGTAGGCTGGGGGAGGACCGTTCCGAAGGACTGGTGAGAGATCACAGTGAAGGAAGGGGCCCAGTAACTCTCTGGAGGGATGTCATCCATCTGAAAAGGGATTTAAACAACAGGACCATTAGGAGGTTTGGGACACTATAGATTCTGTGGCAGGGGATCTCCCGATCGCATCCATTAAGGGAATCTGATTGACTGTTCGAGCTACATGCCGGCTGCTAGTGCCCTTGGGTGACTATCCGGGTGAGCTATACCCACTCGGGATCGAGTGGCGAGGAAGCCAGGAGTGTCTGAATCTGATCTGCTCTTCTAACACCTTTCTCTCTTTGTGGTTATTCATGCATAAGAAAAATAAACTCTACTTTGGAGTTGATACTGGTGTGGACCTTGGAGTTACTTGGGGATATAGTCCTTTACATTCTAAGGGATGAGAACCAACTTTGAGGAGAACCTTGCTGCAAGACCCGTAAGTTATAAGTGTACCTAACCTCTGCAAACCAGAGGGTACAGGCATGGTGGCATCGGGCGCCTTTTCCTCCTGCGAGTGAGCCAAAGAAGGGAGAGAAAAGTGGTCCGGGTGTTACATAAGCTATTGTAAAAAAATATTAAAATAGTATAAAAGTTATAATAATAAAAATACCATACACTACTGACATTGCCCATTGCTCTACTGCTATAATATACACTGGGGCAAAAAAGTATTTAGTCAGCCACCAATTGTGCAAGTTCTCCCACTTAAAAAGATAAGAGAGGCCTGTAATTGTCATCATAGGTATACCTCAACTATGAGAGACAGAATGTGGAAACAAATCCAGACAATCACATTGGTCACCTACAAACAAGCAAGATTTCTGGCTCTCACAGACCTGTATCTTCTTCTTTAAGAGGCTCCTCTGTCCTCCACTCATTACCTGTATTAATGGCACCTGTTTTGAACTTGTTATCAGTATACAAGACACCTGTCCACAACCTCAAACAGTCACACTCCAAACTCCACTATGGTGAAGACCAAAGAGTTGTCGAAGGACAGCAGAAACAAAATTGTAGACCTGCACCAGGCTGGGAAGACTGAATCTGTAATAGGCAAGCAGCTTGGTGTGAAGAAATCAACTGTGGGAGCAATAAATAGAAAATGAAAGACATACAAGACCACTGATAATCTCCCTCGATCTGGGGCTCCACACAAGATCTCACCCCGTGGGGTCAAAATTATCACAAGAACGGTGAGCAAAAATCCCAGAACCACACGGGGGGGACTTAGTGAATGACCTGCAGAGAGCTGGGACCAACGTAACAAAGGCTACCATCAACAACACACTACGCCGCCAGGGACTCAGATCTTGCAGTGCCAGACGTGTCCCCCTGCTTAAGCCAGCACATGTTCGGGCCCGTCTGAGGTTTGCTAGAGAGCATTTGGATGATCCAGAAGAGGATTGGGAGAATTTCATATGGTCAGATGAAACCAAAGTAGAACTGTTTGGTAGAAACACAACTCGTAGTGTTTGGAGGAGAGAGAATGCTGAGTTGCAACCAAAGAACACCATACCTACTGTGAAGCATGGGGGTGGCAACATCATGCTTTGGGGCTGTTTCTCTGCAAAGGGAACAGGATGACTGATCCGTGTACATAAAAAATGAATGGGGCCATGTATCGTGAGATTTTGAGTGCAAACCTCCTCCCATCAGCAAGGGCATTGAAGATTAAATATGGCTGGGTCTTTCAGCATGACAATGATCCCAAACACACCGCCCGGGCAACAAAGAAGTGGCTTCGTAAGAAGCATTTCAAGGTCCTGGAGTGGCCTAGCCAGTCTCCAGATCTCAACCCCATAGAAAACCTTTGGAGGGAGTTGAAAGTCTGTGTTGCCCAGCGACAGCCCCAAAACATCACTGCTCTAGAGGAGATCTGCATGGAGGAATGGGCCAACATACCAGCAACAGTGTGTGACAACCTTGTGAAGACTTACAGAAAACGTTTTGCCTCTGTCATTGCCAACAAAGGTTATATAACAAAGTATTAAGATGAACTTTTGATATTGACCAAATACTTATTTTCCACCATAATTTTGCAAAGAAAAATCTTTCCAAATCAGACAATGTGATTGTCTGGATTTGTTTCCACATTTTGTCTCTCATAGTTGAGGTATATCTATGATGACAATTACAGGCCTCTCTCATTTTTTTTAAGTGGGAGAACTTGCACAATTGGTGGCTGACTAAATACTTTTTTGCCCCACTGTGTATATATATATATATATATATATATATATATATATGTAGCGGGTATGTACTTTCCCGGGTGTAATTTTGAATTTGGCAGAGACATCAGTGATGTGTGATTCCCTGCAGCCCAGTGGGTGGCGCTGTCGCCCTGGGCTGGGGTTGAATCGTTGCTGTGTGCTGTGCCTCCTTTTTGTCCTCCCTCGGCAGCGGTATGGTGGGGCGGGGAACCCGCCGTGCTTGCTGGGAGAGGGTATAAAGGGGGCCGGCCATCTTTGTCACGGGGTTGACGTCCCAGGCACCTTCAGCTTGCGGACGGTGGGTCGTGTCGCTCCTCTGGGTGGCTTAGGCCTAGAGGACAGCAGAGGTCGAGTTCCATCCCAGGCACCTTTAGCCTGTGGTGAGGTACTTGGATGGAGGTCCGGAGCTCAGTGCCCAACACTGAGTTTCGCGAGGGAAGGAGATCCTAGGGTACCCAGGGATTGGGTACCCGAATCCGGAAGGCGCAATGGACCGGGGGGAGCTCCTCATTTGAAGACCCGGTGCAGCATATTGCCGGTGACAGGTGAGCCTCTCGTCGGAGACCGCCTGGAAGGAAATCTACCCTTGTGCGGAGACCAGGACACACTTCTAGGAAGGGAAGTGGCAGCTTACATTTTGTCTGGGCCTGTTCGCATCCACACCTCCTTTTCTGTTCTGTTCTATCAAGGGAGTTCAACTGTTTGTGTTCAGACAAGGAGAATAAAGGAGTGTTGAACTTTAATGGTGTGGAGCTCATTTTCTGACAGACATGGTTCGCGGTGACTCTTGGAGGGAGGATCCAGGTGCACAGCACTGACCCGAAGGTAATACAGAACTGTTGCTTATACCGCACTAACATCTGTGGTGGAAGCCAGGCGTAGTGTCCCCGCTCCCTCCCCTCTAAGATACCCCTAAACAAGAGAAAGACGAGACAAAGAGGGGAGTGTGAGGAGCTGCCGCTACATATATATGTAGCGGGGTGTTCCCCTTTATTGCAGAGAGACAAGAAGTTCCAGGTGAGAGGTGAGTCGGGAGGAAGTAGAGAAGAGACATGACTGGAAGTGAAAGCAGAGGAGAGAGACTACATCTCCCAGTACATCTTGCAGCACCCAGGGTACATTGCTCCGGAACAGAGACTGCTGGGGGAGACTTTATAAAGGGGAGGTGGGGTTTGTTCTGCCTCTTTTGGACACCCCCTCTCCTAGCAAGAGGATCTCTATGCTGAACTGCTGTATGCACAAGGCCTGAAGCCTGGGCCTTGTGCTCTTTTCCAAAGAGCCCCTCTGCCAGCCTAGCAGAGCCTTAGAGACATCTTCTCCTCCTTGCTGCAGTACACCAGAAGGATTGAAGACTTGGATGTCGGTGGATTCCTGTTCCCAGACGAATCGGCGGAGGAAACGGACTTGGACTTGTCCGGGTGGTGAGAGCTGTTTAAAGACAGATACTTTATCTTTGCTATTCGTTGGGATTACAAAGTTGTTCTTCAAGTGCACCACCGAAAGATTGCTAGTGAATATTGTTTCACTGAACTTCCATTTAGATCAGTCAGGCCTGACTGCATAGGTAGACATTGCTGGGTGTTAGTCTACCCATGAGGGGAAGTAGCTGTAAAAGGGCAGCGCTAGAGTTGCATAGCAATACTTTTATATTCTGATTACTCTGTTTATCTTTATTACTGTTTATTGCAGGGATCTGCAACTTGTTATACTGTTGTTTATTACTTGCCCATTAGCCCAGGGCCGGCCCTACCATGGGACCCGGTGGGACCATGGTCCCAGGCGGCACTTTAAGAGGGGCGGCAACAGGGACCTGGGTTTCCCTCCATCTAGTGTGCAGTGTCATACTTGTACTGCATCGCCGGCGCCGCTGTCACTGGCCGCAGTGGCAAGACCCACTTCAAGGGTCTCACCAGCAGCCCCTGCTTCCCTGCCCAAACTGGTTGCTAGCTGCGGACCGCTTTGTGTCTAGCAACCAGTGACGTCAGGAGAGAAGGAGAGAGAGGCCCACTATTCATTGCGGAGGAGGATTTAACTTCCTCCTCCTCCGCTAGCTCCACCCACCTCCTCCCTGTATGTGTTCCTCTCAGCAAGTTAGGAGCGGTGTGCGGTGCGAGGATCAGTGCTGCCTGCCTCCTCTTCCCTCGAGGTGCCACTATCTCTGTTGTTTCCTGCCCATTCCCTCTTCTGTTAGCGGGCAGCAGAACAGCATGAGATCGGAGCTCTGTGTGTGAGGAGAGATAGCAGCTGCGGGCTCTTCTCCCCCTCCTTCTCCTCCTCATGCTGCTGTTCCCAGGACAGCCACCTCTATGTTTCTTCCCCCTTTTTCTCCCATTGGCCAGGGGAAAAAACAAAAAGGAGAAAAGAGGATTATGGGATATGTAGTGCAAATAACTGGCTGGCCCATTGCAATTCTAGGGGGGAAACTGCAGCCCCCAGCATGCCAAGCTGAAGGTGAGGGAGAGAGAGCCAGGCTGAGTGACAGGCTGCATCTGGTGACAGTCAATGGTGACAAGTGACAGGCTGCATCTGGTGACAGGCATTGGTGACAAGTGACAGGCTGCATCTGTGACAGGAATCGGTGACAAGTGACAGGCTGCATCTGGTGACAGGCATAAGTGACAAGTGACAGGCTGCATCTGGTGACAGGCATCGGTGACAAGTGACAGGCTGCATCTGGTGACAGGCAATGGTGACAAGTGGCAGGCTGCATCTGGTGACAGGCAATGGTGACAAGTGACAGGCTGCATCTGGTGACAGGCATTGGTGACAAGTGACAGGCTGCATCTGGTGACAGGCAATAGTGACAAGTGACAGGCTGCATCTGGTGACAGGCATTGGTGACAAGTGATAGGCTGCATCTGGTGACAGGCATTGGTGACAATTGACAGGCATTGGTGACAAGTAACAGGCTGCATCTGGTGACAGGCATCGGTGACAAGTGACAGGCTGCATCTGGTGACAGACATTGTTGACAAGTGACAGGCTGCATCTGGTGACAGGCAATGGTGACAAGTGACAGGCTGCATCTGGTGACAGGCATTGGTGACAAGTGACAGGCTGCATCTGGTGACAGTCAATGGTGAAAATTGACAGGCTGCATCTAGTGACAGGCTGCATCTGGTGACAGTCAATGGTGACAAGTGACAGGCTGCATCTGGTGACAAGTGACAGGCTGCATCTGGTGACAGGCAATGGTGACTGGTGACAGGCAATGTTGACAAGTGACACGCTGCATGTTGTGGCAGGCAACGGTGGCAAGCAACAAGCTACATCTGGTGGCAAGCAATGGTGGCAAATGACAAGCTCAGGGCTTTCACTGATTCTGCATTATGGTGAGTTAAACTATTTCATTATATATTACAATGTAATATAAATGTGATTTGATCATCCTGACATCATATCGATCATAATGTTAGGATGATTTATGTGCTAACACCAGCTATTTGCCCGACAAATCACCCGCTGCCAAATTCCCTGTCAGCGAGACTACACACCCCCCCCCCTCATCTTTTTTTGGGAAGGAAGGGGGGTATCTCTGAATGGCAGTTTGGAAATGTGGTCACCCTAGCCGCCACTGCAGCGCTGTTGTTTCAGCATGTTGCATCACTGAGCTGGGATCAGAGCGTAGCTGGTCGGTGGCAGTGGAGAGAAAGGGGGGAGCTTTTGTGGTGCTACACAATACTCTTTGCAGGAAGGGGCTAGGGTGACCACATTTCCAAACTACCATTCAGGGACACCCTCCCTTCCCAAAAATCAGCTTGTGCTGTAACGAATCACAGCACAGTGATTGGACACAAGAGGCGGGATTTATGATTTCTCCAATCACAAGCAGGGGGCGGGGATTGTGCTCCTCCAGGCATTCCCGGCCAGGACAAGTACTGTTGGTGAGTAAAGCGGTCACGTGGCGGCCTTTTTTGGGGGCATCAGATTGGCCTGGGACACTGTATTGTCCTGGAATGAAGGTGCCCGGGACTGATCTGCAAAATGCGGGACTGTCCCGGGCAATCCGGGACACGTGGTCACCCTAGAAGGGGCATGTCTCTTTGCTGAATATATGGGAAGTCTCTTGCTGAATATATTGGGCTGTCTCTTTGCTTTATGGAAACGTCTTCTTTGCTGGATGGGCATAGGATTATTTTTTGGAGGGGGCAGCATTTCATTCTTGGGCCCAGGCAGCACAATGTCTTGGGCCAGCCCTGCATTAGCCTCAGTAAAATATCTGGGTCAAGTACATTGGTGTCAGTTTCACTTACTTTAATAGAAGTTTTAAAGTATATCACTGTGTGTGTTTGCCATAGGACTGCGTCACCTAGAGTTGCGGTCACGCGGTCCTATCTCCCCTTACTAGCTGTGCCACAGGAGGTTAGAGCTGATTGCCAGGGGTTGACAGCGGTGCACTACAGGGCCCAAAACAAAACCAGCGGCTCTCTTAACTGGGGGTAGCGCTACACGTGGGGGCTCGAGTCCGGGATCTCTGTACGTTGCACGCTGCAATCAAGCCGGTCAGAAGTACCAGCATTGACCCGCTAGCAATGTCACAATGGTGCGCAGCGGCTGGCACCGATCCAACCGCCGCGGTAGTTATTGAACTCCCGGGGGGGGGGATCTGGCAAGAAGAAGCGATAAAGCAGCTAATAATGTCACTATCACCGAGCCAGAAAGCATGGGTGAGGGATACAAGGTCAAATGCCTCGTTTACGTACGCACTGGTAGAATGGAAAGACGAAATCCCAGAGCATTTTAAAAGTCCAAGTATACAAGCCATAGATAATCAGATCTATCACTTGATACATACGCTGCCAGTGAAGGGAGAATGGTTCCAGACACCAAAACCATCATCTCCACAGATATCTCCACCGCCTGCCACCCTCAGCGCAGAATTATGCGCGGTCCTGGGGGAGATTGTAGCCCAGTGTAAGAAGGATCCTACAGACTACCAAATGTCGGGATACAGAAAACTTGGAGTATTCTCTGGAAGGAAACCTGTACCTTCGGGTGAAGAGGGGTTTGAGGAGTGGTTAGACGGCGCCACTCAGGCCTTAGAAGAATGGGAAGTCCCAGAACCCAGAAAGAAACAGAGAATCGCAGAGAGTTTGAAGGGGCCTGCTCTGGAGGCCATACGCAACCTTAAGCTAAGTAAGAAGGACTGTGATGCGCTGGATTATCTGGACACAGCGGCGGATCCAGGGGGGGGGGGCAACAGGGCAATTGCCCACCCCGAGACCATCTGTCACACTCACTTGCTTGCTCTGTTTTTTTTTTTTTGCGCCTGATTTCCCGGACTTTGGGGACCCGGTACCGGCCGGCCATAGGTCTCCTGGACCCCGAACTTGGCACACATATAGCCTTATGTCTCTTATACAAGTGTGCAAAGTTTGGTGTCTGGAAGACCTACGACCGGGGAGAACCGATTTTTCAAAGCCGGGCACTCCTTCCATAGACTCCAATGTTAAACGGTCATTTCTCCAGTGACTTTGCGGACCCGGTGCCGGTCGGTCGTAGGTCCCCTGGACCCGAAACCTGGCACACATATAGCCCCATGTCTCCTCTACAAGTGTGCAAAGTGTGCTGTCTGGAAGACCTACGGCCGGGGAGAACCCATTTTTCAAAGCCGGGCACTCCTTCCATAGACTCCCACGTTAAACATCAGTCTAGTCATAGGCACAGTGAAGCATGGGCACAGTGAGGCATGGGCACAGTGAGGCACAGTGAGGCATGCAGATGGACACCCTAGGCTTATACTCAAGTCAATACATTTTCCCAGTTTTTTGGGGTAAAATTAGGTGCCTCGGCTTATATTCGGGTTGGTTTATACTCGAGTATATACAGTACTTGTTCTGGGGCTGCCGCTGCCTCTCTGAGTCTCTCTCTCAGTTTCTCACATCAGCCGATCAGCGGTGCCAAGAGAGAGACTCATCTAATGTAGTTACGCGGCGCACTGACACGATACCAGTAGCGGAGGAGGAGGTGGGTGGAGCCTCTTCCCTGCACTCGTTGCCAACGCCTGGTCCGCTTGGCGTCTAGCAACGAGTGACGTCAGTGAGTCATGTCGGGCCGCTCTTCAGGCAGGTGCGATAGCGTGCGGCTCCACAGACGGGTAAGAAAGCGGGCGGCTCTGCTTGCGGCGCGGTTCGTGGGCAGACCGTGCTGCTCAGTGTGTTGGCAGCGCAGGTGAGAGAGAGAGCAGGCTCATCTCTCACCGCCCGTGCCTGCCCTGCATTCCTGCAGTGACTTCCGCCCTCACTGTGCAGGCAGCAGAGAGATTACATTATCTCTCTGCTGCCTGACTCTGGGAGTCTGGGACAACCAAAACTACACCTTAGCAGGCAAGTTAGTGACAATCCACAAATTGTGTCAGGTGATGTGGCAAATGACAATCTGCATCTGGTGGCAGGCAAGTGACAATCAGCAAGGTGTGGCAGGTGAGTGGCAAGTGACAATCCGCAAGGTGTGGCAAGTGACAATCCACAAGATGCGGCAGGTGACGTGGCAAGTGACAATCCGCAACGTGTGGCAAGTGACACGCTCAGGGCTCCCACTAATTGCAGGCAAAAGTGGCAAGTGACACACTCGGGGCTCCCACTGATTCTGCATTGAACTATTTAATTTTATATTACAATGTAATAATAGAAATAATGCGCTTCAATCATCCTGACACCATAACAACCTTGGTGCCGGGATGATTGAAACGCCGACACCAGCCATTTCCCCGATAAATTTCCCACAAAAAAAACATTTTTTGGCAGTGCCCCTCCCGAGAAACGACTCTGGATCCGCCCCTGTCTGGACATTCTGCAGAATGTGTTCGGCGGGACGGAAAAGGTCCCTGAACTTACTTACCAGCTGGAACACTGCTACCAAAGGCAAGGAGAAAAGCTGTCAGACTTCATAAGACGCCTGGATAAGATCCTGCACCAGATCTTGCTGAAGAAAGGGATTGATCCCAGGAAAGTGGATGAGGCCCGTGCCCAGCAGGTGTTGAGGGGAGCTCAACCCTTAGACCACATCGCATTAGTGCTACGCATCCGGCAGGACGGGAGCAGCCTGGAATACCCCGACTTGATCCGGATAGTCAGGGAGGAGGAGGCTATGTTGGAAGACAAAAGGAGGAGTCAACATACCGAACCAACTACCCTCCCTGCGGTGGGAGTCAGATCAGCTATGGCTACTGAACGGGACTCAGAAGTGGAGATCCTGAAGTCCCAAATGACCCAGGTGCTGGGTCTTTTGACCACACTCCTGTCTGAAAACTCAGGAATGAAGGAACCCGAGGAAATTAAGAATGAACAACGCCAGAGCAGTTCAACACCAACCTCCCCAGTCCCCACAGAAGAGAAGAGAGATTGTCTGTTTCAACTGTGGAGGTGTAGGCCACTACCAGCGAGTATGTCCAAGTCCACGAATGGAGACAGAAGGCTGGCGGAGGCCTCAGAGAAGTGACCCAAGAATGGAGAGAAGATCCGGGCCTTCAAAAATAACTTTCCCTGAACCTGCGAGGGAACGGTGGAGGACACCTGCAGTTTATGCTGTCTCAGTGAACAACGCCTATCAGCCTTCCAAACAACGCCAGAAACGGCATTCCCAGCGCCGGAAGCTGAAGAGAGCACAAGTCCAAGTATGCCAGCCTGCTGTTACAGGTGTTTCCAAAAGGACTGCTACCCAATTGGTAGGTCCTCTGCCTGTAGTGCCTGTTCTGATCGAAGGGATTTACACCAGAGCCATCCTTGATACAGGTTCTCAGGTTACCCTAATGACCAGAGACTTTTACAAGAAGTACCTATCATACCTGCCCCTGGAAGAGATGGGAGACACCAAGATTCAGGGTATCCAAGCAAAAGAGTACTCTTGTGATGGATGTGTGCGGGTCAAGTTGTCATGTGATCCATTGAGGGCTGGGGAGCCCCAGAACTTTGAGACACTGGCCATTGTCTGTCCCTGGCTACCAGGGCCCTCAAGAAGCTCTCTCATCATTGGGACCAATACTGATCTGGTGAAACGGCTTTTAGCCCCTGCTGTCCCCAGATGTGATCCCATACCCTCACTACCGGAAGAGGTTCCTGCTTCAGTACCAGAGGAAGAACCAAGAGTAGCTGAGACTGTGACTCCCAGGGAGAGGAGAAGGAGGAGAGTCATTCATCCTCCCCGGAAACTAACTCATGATCAGATGGGAGAAAGTTCCGAAGACACGGTCCTAACCTCAAGAAGGACCATGCCCACATCTGGTCCTTCCACTGTACATTTGGTGGAGGGCAACCACAACTCACTTCCTGGCACAGACAGCGACCTGTGGACAGGACAGCTCCCCATCATATGATGATCGGTGGGAGGCTCCTCTGTCAATCCTATGCAACCACATTGAAGCTAAAATGTTTTGCAGATCTAAAAATGTTAGATGTCTTTGGGGACCAAAGAGTTCAAGTGGGGGGAGTGTGTAGTGGGGTGTTCCCCTTTAATGCAGAGAGACAAGAAGTTCCAGGTGAGAGGTGAGTCGGGAGGAAGTAGAGAAGAGACATGACTGGAAGTGAAAGCAGAGGAGAGAGACTACATCTTCCAGTACATCTTGCAGCACCCAGGGTACATTGCTCCGGAACAGAGACTGCTGGGGGAGACTTTATAAAGGGGAGGTGGGGTTTGTTCTGCCTCTTTTGGACACCCCCTCTCCTAGCAAGAGGATCTCTGTGCTGAACTGCTGTATGCACAAGGCCTGAAGCCTGGGCCTTGTGCTCTTTTCCAAAGAGCCCCTCTGCCAGCCTAGCAGAGCCTTAAGAGACATCTTCTCCTCCTTGCTGCAGTACACCAGAAGGATTGAAGACTTGGATGTCGGTGGATTCCTGTTCCCAGACGAATCGGCAGAGGAAATGGACTTGGACTTGTCCGGGTGGTGAGAGCTGTTTAAAGACAGATACTTTATCTTTACTATTCGTTGGGATTACAAAGTTGTTCTTCAAGTGCACCACCGAAAGATTGCTAGCGAATATTGTTTCAGTGAACTTCTATTTAGATCAGTCAGGCCTGACTGCATAGGTAGACATTGCTGGGTGTTAGTCTACCCATGAGGGGAAGTAGCTGTAAAAGGGCAGCGCTAGAGTTGCATAGCAATACTTTTATATTCTGATTACTCTGTTCATCTTTATTACTGTTTATTGCAGGGATCTGCAACTTGTTATACTGTTGTTTATTACTTGCCCATTAGCCTCAGTAAAATATCTGGGTCAAGTACATTGGTGTCAGTTTCACTTACTTTAATAGAAGTTTTAAAGTATATCACTGTGTGTGTTTGCCATAGGACTGCGTCACCTAGAGTTGCGGTCACGCGGTCCTATCTCCCCTTACTAGCTGTGCCACGGGAGGTTAGAGCTGATTGCCAGGGGTTGACAGCGGTGCACTACAGGGCCCAAAACAAAACCAGCGGCTCTCTTAACTGGGGGTAGCGCTACATATATATATATATATATTGTGACAGCAGGAAGGTAAAGTCACCTGGTTGCATCCAGGGGGGTAGATATATTTCGCCCAGATTCAGGCTTTACGCCGACTTATACAACTAGGGAGTTGATGAAGCCCAGCTGAGGCTAGTGGGCTCATGGATGACTCATACCTCTAGGGAGAGGGCTGGGCGTCGTGCAGGCAGGGAGTTGATGAGACCAGCTGAAGCTTGTCAGCTCATTTAAAGGCCTCTATAAAAACTCCCAGCTTCATTAGATGTTAGCTCATGCCTGGAACCAGACCTGTGTGGACTGTCTAGGGAGAGTGAACCCCTGTGCGGTGAGGCAAAGCCTGTGTGGCTATTTGTTTGGACTTTTACTAAACCAGGGACTTAGGGACTAGGACAGCACCAGGCTGATCCCAGTTGTTAGTTTAGGAAACCTGCATGTTTAGTCAGAGGTCAAACTGACCAGGATTTATTTTGTTTATGTTTCTTTTTGGCTTTGCTGTGTTTTTGTCACTGTACATAGAGAAATAAACCGCACCTTTTGATTTTGAAAACCACAACCTCCGTCTGCTGGCCCTGTTTTGTGTGGGGAGCCCAACCAGGGGGTCACACACACCCGCTACCGAGTTAACCCCCTCACAGTTGGTGGAGAATGCGGGCAGTTTTTTTTAAGCCAGCATGGAGGAGATACTGAAACAGCTGGCTCTAGCAAATGCCAATCAACAGCAGACAAATGCAGGTTTGCAAAGGAGCCTTGCAGCCCAGCAGCAAGCTCATCAACAAGCCCAGCAGCAATCTGAGGCCCGCTTCATAGACCTGTTACAGAAGCAAGAGCAGAGACTACAACAAATGGAAGCAGTAATGCAGCAACGTCCGCAGACCAGTGAGGAAAGCCGTCCCACTAATACCGCGTCCTTTGGGGTGAGTCGTTTATTGACAAAAATGACTGGAGAGGATGATCCAGAGGTATTTTTGACCACATTTGAAAGGACTGCTGAAAGAGAAAAGTGGCCTGAGGAGCAGTGGGCTGGACTGGTGGCTCCTCTGTTAACTGGTGAATCGCAGAAGGCTTACTATGACCTAGAGCCTGACCAAGCAAAAGACTATGTGATGCTAAAAGCTGAAATATTGGCAAGGCTGGGTGTCACCCTGGCTGTCCGGGCTCAGCGTGTGCATAACTGGACTTTCCAGCTTGGAAAACCCCCCAGGTCTCAAATGTATGATCTCATTCACCTGAGCAGGAAGTGGCTACAGCCAGAGACTTTGTCCGCACCAGAGATTGTGGAACGTGTTGTAATGGATCGGTTTTTGAGAGCTCTTCCTACTGCCATCCAAAAGTGGGTAAGCCATGGAGACCCAGAGACGGCCGGTGGTCTTGTGGATCGTGTAGAGAAATACTTGGCTACAGAGAACCTGACGGCCTCTTCCAGAGACTCTCGGACTTTCCACCCTAAGACCAGACCATCCCCAGGGGCGGATAAGAGGATTCCAAGGGGTGAGGGTGGAGAGAGTGAGAGGGTGGGAGCTCTACCCAAAGTTTGGCGAGAACAGCCTGGGAAGTCAGGGGCTCAAGAGGCAGCCAAATGGATTGTTTGCTACCGCTGCCGGCAAGCGGGACATATTGCAGCAAATTGCCCGGTTGTGGAGGAACCCATGCAATGTGACTTTCTGATGGACAGACGTCAGTCGCTGTGTGCGACAGTCGCATGCACTGCCATTCGGGGAACTGAGAAACATTTATGCAAAATGTGTATTAATGGTAGAAATGTTGTGGTATTACTGGATTCAGGTAGCCTTGTGACCCTGATAAAGGCTGAATTAGTTAAAACAGAGGTCTCTGGGAATAGCAAGGTAGCTGTTATTTGTGTGCATGGGGACACCCGAGAGTATCCAGTGACTACAGTGTGTTTCGAGACCCCCAAAGGTACCCTCTCTCATCCAGTGGGGTTAGTATCTCAATTACCGCATGATGCCATTGTGGGAAGGGATTTTCCGAAGTTCTGGGAACTGTGGGATGATCCTGAGCCCCCCACTGGTGCCCCTATGTACCAGGAATGTGATAGCCAGAACTCCTCTGAGAGTGGTGAGGACTCTCCAGAATTTCCCTTGTCAGTATTGGCAGGGGAGACTCAAGAAACTGGAGAGGAGCCCACCTCCTCAGATGAAAACCTACCGTCTGTGGAGTTTTCTGATCTGGAGGTTCACAGGGAAAATTTTGCCACAGAACAGTTAAAAGACCCCGCCCTAATAAAGGCACGGGAAAACGTAGTGGAAATAGATGGCGAGTTAGTGAACCCAGATAATACCTGCACTTACCCATACTTCAGCGTAGAGAAGGACCTACTGTATCGGGTGGCAAAAAGGGCAGAAGAAACCGTTGAGCAGCTTGTGGTGCCCAAACCTTACAGGAAGTTGGTGTTGGAGTTGGCCCATGGGCACATTCTTGGAGGTCATCTGGGGACAGAGAAAACCCGAGAGAGGGTATTACAGAGATTCTATTGGCCTGGGGTGATGAAGGACATAGAAAATTATTGTTCCTCCTGCCCTGTGTGTCAGAGGTCGGCCCCGATGCCACATTTCCGTAGCCCGCTGGTCCCTCTACCCATCATTGAGGTCCCGTTTGAGAGAATCGCAATGGATTTGGTAGGTCCTATAATCAAGTCCGCTAGGGGGCACCAGTACATATTGGTTATAATGGACTATGCCACCCGTTATCCAGAAGCGATCCCTCCCAGAAATACCTCGGCCAAAACCATAGCCAAAGAGCTATCTCTTGTTTTTAGCCGGGTGGGTATTTGTAAAGAACTGCTTACGGACCAAGGTACACCCTTTATGTCCCGGGTTATGAAAGAGCTGTGTAAATTGCTCAAAGTGACGCAATTGCGTACATCTGTGTATCACCCCCAAACCGATGGGCTGGTTGAAAGATTCAACAAAACCCTAAAACAAATGTTGAAGAAAGTGGTGGATAGAGATGGAAAGGATTGGGACTGTCTACTTCCTTATTTGATGTTTGCTATTAGGGAGGTGCCCCAATCCTCTACGGGATTCTCCCCCTTTGAGTTACTGTATGGGAGACACCCAAGAGGGCTGTTGGATATTGCCAAGGAAACTTGGGAAAGTGAGAGTTCTCCCCACAGGAGTGTGATTGAGCATGTCGCCCTGATGCAAGATCGAATTGCACAGGTAATGCCCATCGTGAAGGAACATTTGGCCCAAGCGCAGTTGGCACAGCAGAGAGTGTACAACCGTGGAGCAAAGACCCGTACCTTTTCCCCGGGGGATAGGATATTGGTACTTGTCCCTACGGTTGAAAGTAAATTCCTTGCCAAATGGCAAGGCCCCTACGAGATAATGGAAAAAGTGAGCGAAGTGAATTACAAGGTCAGACAACCAGGAAGGCGAAAGCCCGAACAGATATATCACGTTAATCTGTTGAAAGCCTGGAGGGATAGAGAGTCCCTAGTCGCAGAAACTTGGTCACCAGCTCAAACTGGTTGCGTGATTCCGGAGGTTGGAATAGCAGCCACCTTGTCACAACCCCAACAACAGGAGGTTAAGGAGTTTGTGCTTCGCAACAAGGAGGTGTTCTCTGAGCTGCCGGGACAAACATCTGGGGTAGAGCATGATATTATTACCCCGACCGGTGAAAGGGTGAAGTTAAAACCCTATCGGATCCCAGAGGCCCGACGGGAGGCAATACGGGAGGAAGTACAGAAAATGCTGAACTTAGGGGTGATAGAGGAGTCCCAAAGTGATTGGTCTAGTCCCATTGTGTTGGTGCCTAAACCGGATGGGAGCTGGCGATTTTGTAACGATTTTCGTCAGTTGAACAAAGTTACAAAATTTGACACCTACCCCATGCCACGTATAGATGAGTTGATCGACCGGCTGGGAACAGCCCGATACATGACGACTCTTGACCTCACAAAAGGGTATTGGCAAATTCCCCTGGCCAAGTCGGCCAAAGAGAAAACCGCATTTGTAACCCCAGACGGGGCGTTCCAATATAAGAGAATGCCGTTCGGGTTACAGAATGCGCCGGCCACATTCCAGCGGAAAATGGACCAGATACTGAGGCCCCATCGGAAGTATGCTGCGGCTTACCTGGATGACGTAATTGTCCATAGCACAGATTGGGCCTCACATCTGCCAAAAGTGCAAGCAGTCCTAGACTCTATCCGGGAAGCGGGGTTTACGGCTAACCCCAAGAAGTGTACCATTGGGCAGGAGGAGGCCAAATATCTTGGGTACACCATTGGCAGGGGAGTGATAAAACCCCAACTCAACAAAGTCGAGGCCATCCAGAGTTGGCCACGTCCCAACAGCAAGAAGCAGGTACGGGCCTTTCTGGGAATCGCGGGTTATTATCGGCGCTTCATTCCCCACTTTGCTTCTAAGGCTGTGCCCCTAACCAACCTGACGAAAGGGAAAGGGTCGGTCATGATTAAATGGACCCCCGAGGCTGAGGCAGCATTCCAATTCTTGAAACAAGCCTTATGTAGCCAGCCAGTGTTGTACTCACCCGACTTCTCTAAAGACTTTGTCGTACAAAGTGATGCGTCAGATGTGGGGTTAGGAGCAGTATTGTCCCAGGTCTGGAACGGGGAAGAGCACCCAGTCATTTACCTCAGCAGGAAGTTGAAGTCCCATGAGGTAAATTACGCCACGGTTGAAAAGGAGTGTTTAGCGGTGAAGTGGGCTCTAGATTCCCTTCGGTACTATCTGCTAGGTAGGCACTTTGACATGGTTACGGATCACGCTCCGTTAAAGTGGATGGCTCAAAACAAGGAAACAAATAGAAGAGTGAATAGGTGGTTCCTGGCCCTCCAGGAATTCAACTTCACAGTAAAGCATCGCCCTGGCGTTCAAATGGGGAATGTGGATGCTTTGTCTCGGGTACATGAATGCCTGATTGCTGGTGTTCCAACCCCGAGGTTAAAACAAGAGGGGGGGGTATGTGACAGCAGGAAGGTAAAGTCACCTGGTTGCATCCAGGGGGGTAGATATATTTCGCCCAGATTCAGGCTTTACGCCGACTTATACAACTAGGGAGTTGATGAAGCCCAGCTGAGGCTAGTGGGCTCATGGATGACTCATACCTCTAGGGAGAGGGCTGGGCGTCGTGCAGGCAGGGAGTTGATGAGACCAGCTGAAGCTTGTCAGCTCATTTAAAGGCCTCTATAAAAACTCCCAGCTTCATTAGATGTTAGCTCATGCCTGGAACCAGACCTGTGTGGACTGTCTAGGGAGAGTGAACCCCTGTGCGGTGAGGCAAAGCCTGTGTGGCTATTTGTTTGGACTTTTACTAAACTAGGGACTTAGGGACTAGGACAGCACCAGGCTGATCCCAGTTGTTAGTTTAGGAAACCTGCATGTTTAGTCAGAGGTCAAACTGACCAGGATTTATTTTGTTTATGTTTCTTTTTGGCTTTGCTGTGTTTTTGTCACTGTACATAGAGAAATAAACCGCACCTTTTGATTTTGAAAACCACAACCTCCGTCTGCTGGCCCTGTTTTGTGTGGGGAGCCCAACCAGGGGGTCACACACACCCGCTACCGAGTTAACCCCCTCACAATATATATATATATATATATATATATATATATATATATATATATTAGAACTGCACGATTAATCGTTATAAGATCGCGATTTCGATTTTTGTATTTCCGCGCCGGAACCAGCATGGAACGCAAATGACGCTGATCGGAACTGACGTCAGCAATAGGAACTGACATCAGTCAGCAGAGAGCGTGATGCGCCGCAGCGCCGCATCATCGTGGGCGGTACCACCACGTTTTTCCGGCCGCTCCAGTCCTCTGCTCATTAGGGGGAACAGAATCCGGCGGGGAACCATTCTTGGCACAACACCTGTTAATGAAACACCACAGTGAGTGCGTATTGCACACTGTGAGTCTGTGTGTGCACCAGTATTGATCCGATGATTCCAACACACACGTGAGTACCGGCAACCACCAAACTCTGGGGTAGCTGACTGTGGAAATATTCATAATATGGGTAGCTGACTCAGACTGTGGTAATATTCATAATATTTTATGAGGGACAGTGGTTTCTGGTATTTTAAGTCCACTCCTCACATTCCCCCCTTGAATAGCCTGTCTGACTGTCATCTGCAAGGTCTGGGGCCCAGACCTTGCAGGTGACAATCAGACAGGCTATTCAAGGGGGGCATGTGAGAAGTGGACTTAAAATACCAGAAACCACTGTCCCTTATAAAATATTATGAATATTACCACAGCACAGCCTGAGTCAGCTACCCAGACCTTGCAGACAGGCTATTAAAGGATGACTTAAAATACCAACCACTGTCCCTTACGAGACTGCGCACAGATATTTTATATCTCTCATGTTCAGAGGTTGTAAATCTGTAAAATATTTATTTTTTTGAGAATCGTGAGAGAATCGTGATCTTCATTCTATGCAAAAGAATCGTGATTCTCATTTTTCCCAGAATCGTGCAGCTCTAATATATATATATATATATATATATATATATATATATATATATATACACACACACACACACACACACGTGTTTGAGTTGCACATAATGCAATAGGCTGCGCACACCTATGCCCATCACGATAAGGCCTCACGCACACTGGATTATTGTAAATGCTGTTTCTCCTGACAGTTGAATATCAGCACTAAAAACCCACCTTTTCATACGTGTTTAGTTGTTGGGTGTTTGGGCATTTATTTCTTTCATTGGCCAGAACTTTTATTTATTCTAGCAATCGAAATTAATAAATGCTTAGAAATGTTTAGCCTCGTTTGGCTTTTTTATGCTCAAAAGCTCCTCTCCTGAATGAGATTCTTCTGAGTTCAGGAGAAGAGCTTTGACTACCTCTAAACGCTGCTACTCCTAAACTCTTCTAATGCCGCGTACACATGATCAGATTTTCTGTCGGAAAAACCTTGGATGATTTCTCCAACGAAATTCCGCTCAAGCTTGGCTTACATACACACGGTCACACAAAAGTTCTCTGAACTTTTGACCGCCAAGAACGCGATGACTTACAACACTACTGTAGCGGCCTCCTCTCTCCCCTCTTCTCTCAGCTCGTCTGTCTCTTGTCTAGGGGTACCTTAGAGGGGAGAGTGCGGGGTCACCACGCCAAGCCTTCACCGCAGATGTTTGTGTGGTGTAAGCAAAGTTCTTGTTTTACCTTCGGGTCAGTGTTCTGCACCTGGAACCTCCAAAGCAGTTGCGGCTGGTGCTCAAATTTTTTTGGGGGGCGCAAACAAACTTAAAAAAAAAACAAAAAACATCAATTGCCGCCACTGTGCCCATTAAACACAGCCACTGTGCCCAAACGCTACTAGTTTGTCCCCCAATGCAGCCAGTTTCCCCCCATATACAGCCAGTTTGTCCCCATATGCAGCCAGTTTCCCCCCCATATACAGCCAGTTTCCCCCCCATATACAGCCAGTTTCCCCCCCATATACAGCCAGTTTGTCCCCAAAATACAGCCAGTTTGTCCCCAAAATACTGCCAGTTTGTCCCCCATAAATACAGCCAGTTTGTCCCCCATATACAGCCAGTTTGTCCCCCATATACAGCCAGTTTGTCCCCCATAAATACAGCCAGTTTCCCCCCAAAATACAGCCAGTTTCCCCCCAAAATACAGCCAGTTTGTCCCCCATAAATACAGCCAGTTTGTCCCCCATAAATACAGCCAGTTTGTCCCCATATACAGCCAGATTCCCCCATAATACAGCCAGTTTGTCCCCCATATACAGCCAGTTTGTCCCCCATATACAGCCAGTTTGTCCCCAATATACAGCCAGTTTGTCCCCCAAATGCAGCCACTTTGTCCCCCCCCAGCCCTGCACTTACCTTCCTGGGGTCAGCGCCGTCCTTCTTCCGTCCTCGATGTCTTCTCCCGCCCTCGATGTCGCTTCAGCCAATCAGGTTACCGGTAATCAGACCCGGTGAACCTGATTGGCCAGGGAATGCACCCCCCTTGCGTCCTCTCATTAGGTATTTAGAAGCCGATTACAGCCCTCAGGCTGTAGTCGGGAAGCCTATCAGAGCCGCTGGCTCTGATAGGCACTTCTAAAGGCCAATCAGACGCTGTTATTCAGATGGCCGGCGCTCAAGGGGCCGGCCATCTGAATAGTGGGCGGCAGCAGCGGCGACAATACATAGGTTCATGCAATGCATGAACCTATGTATTGTTGTGGTGAGTGACGGCCCGGCGCAGAAGCGAGCGGGGGCGGCGCTTCTGCGCCCACTATGGACACACCGCCTCTGTCAGTGAAAAAAAGGACATTTAAATTTTTTTTAAAAAAACTCTTAAAGGGCCCGTTTTTTTTTTTTTTGTTTGTTTTTTTGGTGACCACGGGAGGGGGGGCGGCGCCCGGACGCCACCTATGGATGGGCCGCCACTGCTCCAAAGAGAGTTACCTTGAACAATGTCTGCCAGAAAATGAGCCCCACACCATTAAAGTCCAACACTCCTTTATTCTTCTCCATGCTAAAGTGAACACAGTCAGTTGGACTCCCTTAGAGAACAGAACAGACAAGGAGGTGTGGATGCGAGTAGGCCCAGACACAATGCTCTCTCCACTTTCCTCCCTGAAAGTGGGTTGCGGTCTCCGAGCGAGGGGGGATTTCCTTCCAGGCGGTCTCCGATGGGAGGCTCACCTGTCACTGGCAATATGCTGCACCGGGTCTTCAAGCAAGTATCTCCCACCGGTCCATTACGCCTTCCGGATTCGGGTACCCACTCCCGGGGTTCCCTAGGACCTCCTTCCCTCGCGGAACTCAGTGGTGGGCACTGAGCTCCAGACCTCCTCCCGAGTACCTCACCCAAGGCTAAAGGTGCCTGGGATGGAACACGACCTCTGAACATCCTCTAGGCCTAGGTTGTCTAGGGGACCGACACGAACCACCGCCCTCAGGCTGAAGGTGCCCGGGACTCGACTCCCGCCAAGGAAAATGGCCGCCCCCTTTATACCCCCTCCCAGCAAGCACGGCGGGTTCCCCGCCCCACCATACAACCGCTGAGAGAGGCCAAAAGAGGTACGACACTGCAACAATGGCTCAACCCCGGGCCCAAAGTGACAGCGCCACCTGGTGGGCCCCAGGGAACCATACATCACAATTTCCCCACCAGATTCAAAAATAGAAAGCATATACCCGCTACACTACGATGAGCCGAGAAAATGAAGTTCAATGCTTCCGAGCATGCGTCGGAATTTTGCGTATAGGAATTGCTACAGACGATTGGAATTAACGATCAGAATTTTTTCCGTCAGAAAATTTGAGAACCAGTTCTGAAAATTTTGCTGGCGGGAATTCCGACAGGAAAAGTCTGATGGAGCCTACACACGGTCAGAATTTCCGACCAAAAGCTCATATCGGACTTTTCTTGTCGGAAAATCCGACCGTGTGTATGGGGCATTAAAGTCTATGTGTGCATGGATATATACTGTAGGCGTTTAAAGTGGTTGTAAACCCACTTTGTAAACAAACACCTAAAGGTAAGCCTAGATTAAGGCTTACCTGTAGGTGCATGAAATATCTCCTTAACCTACACGGTTAAGGAGATATTTTCATTTAAACCCGGCGCCGCTGACGTCACGCGCATGCGCATGGGGTTAATCCCATTCACAAATTCGGCTAGGTCGCAGCATTCGACGACGTAGCCGAATTCGACGGCTCCCACACGCTGCGCTGTGATTGGCTGGTGCGGCGATACCCGGAACTAACATTCCGGCTATCGCCGCAGCGATGGCTGCGTCTGGAGAGAGGGACGCGGACTGCTTCAGGGGGCCCGATCTAAGGTAAGTGGTACATAATGAGCTAGTATGCTAGTCATACTAGCTCATTATGCCTTTCTCTTGCAGGTTGCCTAAAAAAGAAAAAAAGGATTAGTGGGTTTACAACCACTTTAATGAGGTGTGTTCAGGGGCTTAGGCAAAAAACTTCAACTTCATCTTCCAGTTTAGGAGCAACAGTGTTCATGAACCCTTTAAATAATGTGTTTTCATTATTGTTTGCTTTTCTGTTGGACAAATTTCCCCTCACTTCCTGTCTTGGTAACAGGGGCAGGAAGTGAAGGAAAATCTTCCAGATAGGTGGACACACACACAAACTTGTTTGTTCTGCCTAGCTATCTCTGGCTGTTCAGGGTCACTGACTCCAAAAATCCATCCAGCAAGTGTGGTGAATGTAAAGTCTCACATATTTATTTTAGAAGTTCTGAGGTTCGTTAGAATAACAGCCAGACAACTATAATTTTCCAAAAAAGGGCCAGCAATAACATTTAAATATTTCTCATGATAAGTTTCCTTTTACTTTAAAGAAGAATTCCAGGTATGGATATTTTTGCATAGTTACATTGTCCAGCTTGGACCAATGTGACTATGCATATACCATACCCGCTGAATCCGCTTGGAAGTCCCTGTAGTAGCCACCACTACTAAATGATTTCCACTGGCTTCTGGGTTCCATGCCAAGCAGCTTCTCTGTAACACACAAAAGGCCATCTGCTTGACATGAGCACCATTCAGAGATCACTTTATATTTACTCAATTAATGCAAATAATTCTCTGATTGGATGAGGTGAAGAGGCAGAGTGGTGACATTAACCACTTGCTTACTGGGCACTTAAACACCCCTCCTGCCCAGACCAATTTTCAGCTTTCAGTGCTCTCATAATTTGAATGACAATTACTCAGTCATGCAACACTGTACCCAAATGATTTTTTTGTCCTTTTTTTCATACAAATAGAGCTGTCTTTTGGTGGTATTTGATCACCTCTGAGTTTTTTTATTTTTTTGCGCTATAAATGAAAATGATCGAAAATTTTGAAAAAATATTTTTTTTTCTTAATTTCTGTTATAAAATTTTGCAAATTAGTACTTTTTTTTTCATAAAATTTAGCCACAATTTATACTGCTACATATCTTTGGTAAAAATAACCCAAAAGTTGTGGAAATTATTTGGCCTGTGTTAAAGTTTTAGAGTCTACAAGCTAATAGTGCAAATCATAAAAAATGTATTGATGTACTGGCGGCCTATCTCATTTCTTGAGACCCTAACAAGCCAGGAAAGTACAAATGCCCCCCAAATAACCCCTTTTTGGAAAGTAGACATTCCAAGGTATTTAGTAAGAGACATGGTGAGTTATTTGAAGTTGTAATTTTTTCCCACAATTCTTTGCAAAATTTAGATTTTTATATAAAAAAAAAAATCTCAAAATTGTCATTGTAATAGCTTATTTCTCTCACATGGCATGTGCATACCACAAATGACACCCCAAAATACATTCTGCTACTCTTCCTGAGTATTATGATACCACATGTGTGGGAATTTTTCACTGCCTGGCCACATACAGAGGCCCAACATGCAGGGAGCACCATCAGGGGTTCTAGGAGCATAAATTACACATCTAACTTGTTGACTACCTATTACACTTTTCAAGGCCCTGGAGCACCAGGATAATGGAAACACCACAAAATGACCCCATTTTGGAAAGCTAACACCCCAACGTATAATCTATGAGGCATAATGAGTCTTTTGAACGGTTCATTTTTTTCCAGAAGTTTTTGGAAAATGTGAAAAAAAAATGAAAACGCATTTTTTTTATGCAAAGTTGTCCATTTATAAGATATTTCAAACACATAGCATGTACATAGAAAAAATGACACTCCAAAATACATTCTGCTACTCCTCCTGAGTATGGCAATACCAAATGTGTGGGACTTTTACACAGCCTGGCCACATACAGAGGACCTACACTGAAGTAGCACCTTCAGGCGTTCTAGGAGCATAAATTACACATCTCATTTCTCAACCACCTATTACAATTTTGAAGGCCCTGGAGCGCCAGGACAATGGAAACGCCCACAAAATGACCCCATTTTGGAAAGCTAACACCCCAACGTATAATCTATGAGGCATAATGAGTCTTTTGAACGGCTCATTTTTTTCCACAAGTTTTTGGAAAATGTGGAAAAAAATTAAAACACATTTTTTTTACACAAAGTTGTCAGTTTATAAGTGTAGCAATACCCCCAGCTAAGAGGGCTGCTGGTATTGATTTTCGGGCCTGTAACACGCTTATGTCAACCACCAGTAACTGGCTCTACCCTCCCCTGGCACAGCTAGCGGTAACTAGAGGATTGTGAGACCCGTAGGCTATGGGTATCACAATGCAGCAGATAACATACACAGCAATCACACCACACAAAGTGTCTGCTTAATCACTAATGCATTTACTGAATAGAATAAAAGATCAGAGTAAACAGTAGTACATCTATTCATGCAGAGCCCTGCATAAGAACTAGTCAGCATATAAAACAGGTACACAATCCCCTCAATCCTATGCACATCAATCAATGAACCCCGCTTGCAAGCTTCCCCCTCGTGGGCAAGATGGCCCCCAGCAATGTCTCTACTCTATACAGTCAGGCCTGAGTACTTAGTTCACAATGTTTCTGTAGAGAAGGATCTTCGCTAGCAATGGTGGTGCACTTTGTAGGTTATTTGTAATCCACAGGGTGTAAAACAATTAGCTGCTGAATGTGCGACAAGGGATTCAACTAAGGCTGCACTGCACACTGTCCCTCTGGTGAGCAGCTCAACTTGATAACGATGGGCCCTGAGCAAATGACACTGGGCCTAAAGAGTAACTTAAGAAATCTTCAAGCAAGTGCTCTCTCACCCAACCGAACCAGTCCGTGCGGCCGACTTCCACCGCTGTGTGTCCCACACACAGTCCCATGATACCCGGAGTCTCCGATCCTCCCGACAAGCCTTGGAAGGTAGATACACGAGACGTCTCAGGGATTCTTCCGTGAAGAGTAGAAGGCTCTTTGGATCCACAGGGCCCAGCTCTCGGGCCTAGTCCGGAACAGCAGACCCAGCACAGAGTTCCACTTGCTAGGCGGGCGATGTCCAAAGAGACCCCCGTGCTGCTCCGCCCCTCCTTATATAGTCCCACCTCAGCAGACCTTGCGCCAGGCCCAAAGGAACTGTGGGTATCCCGTTGCACACTGGGTAAGGTAGTCTTTAGGGCTACTTAGGGCTACTTAAAGCAACACCCTGCTACATAAGATATCTCCAACACATAGCATTTACATAGCAAAAATGACACCCCAAAATACATTCTGCTACTCCTCCTGAGTATGGCGATACCACATGTGTGAGACTTCTACACAGCCTGGCCACATACAGAGATCCAACATGCAAGGAACACCGTCAGGTGTTCCAGGGACACATAGCATGCACATACCAAGAATTACACCCCAAAATACATTATGCTGAGCAAAGCGTAAACAAAAGATTACCTGTGGTTTTAGTAGCACAGTTCTACACAGCAGGATAGCATTGGTCCAGGCAGCAGGCAGGACTTGGTCAGCAATGGCATACACAATTGTCCAGGCAGCAGGCAGGGATACTGTCCATAAACAGTCCAGGGTCAGTGCAGGCAGAGATATTGTCAGAAGTGCCAAAAATATTGGTCCTGGTAGTAGAAAGGTCCATGTGGTGTGGTCAGTTCATGCGACAGGCAGAAGCATGATGGAATAGGTCCTACAGGCAGAAGGCAGAAGTAGGGCCTCGTTCAGAACAGAATGGGGACAGGGGTAGAGGCTTCTACCACCCAAATCTCTTTGAAGCCTCAGAGTCTCCAGACCCTAATCTAGGATTGAGAAAACAAAATTGTTTTCTTCATTCAGAAAAACAATTCTGGAGCCCCTCACATACAGTATGTGGGACCCCTGTGTTGAATCCCACTAGTCCAGTAGCAGGGTACAAGATCAGTCCATGAGGCAGGAAAAAACATGGTCAAACAGTCCAAGGTCAGTTCCAGATCAGGCAGAGGTATTACAGAATTGTTAGGCAGAAACATGGTCGAATAACAGTCCAGGGACAGTTCCAGATGAGGCAGAGGTAGTACAGAATCGTTAGGCAGAAGCGTGGTCGAATAACAAGCCAGGGTCAGTTCCAGATCAGGCAGAGATAGTACAGAATCGTTAGGCAGAAGCATGGTCGAATAACAAGCCAGGGTCAGTTACAGAGCAGGCAGTGGAATAAGGGGTGTGAAGGTGTGTCAAGGCAGGAACTGAGGATTACGTTTTCCATACTTCACTAATAATTTAGTGAAGTATTGTAACGGCGAAAACAGTCTACTACACAGAGTCCTGTTTGCGAAGGACATTTGGCACAATGATAAGTGGTTTTTTGACGTCGTCGGCCTGCTGCTGTGGCAGGGACCTTATCGGGAAAGTGACGTTCGGAGAGTTGACTAAGAACATCAGATCGGATGTTTTGGGGTGGGCCGTTCGGGAATATAAGGGCAGTGATAAGGTCCTCCTGGTAGCCAAGGAAGTGTTTGGGGTTTTGGGTGGAGTTGCGGTATATGATATACAAGTTATATATGGCCAATTGAAAAAAATTTATTGCGACTTTTTTGTACCAATGGTATGTCTGTCTTGTGGCAAGGTAGGGTTCGAGCATCTGGTCATTGAAGTCGACTCCCCCCATAAACAAATTGTAGTCCTGGATGCATGTGGGCTTTTGGATGGGGCCATTCCTTCTGGGGTTTTCCACAAAGGTATCATTGTGGATGGAAGATAACATGTATACATCCCTTCTGTCCTTCCACTTCACTGCCAGAACCTCCTTGTTTCTCAGACTTGCCGATTCTCCTCTTCTCAGCTTCTTATTTACAAGACTTTGAGGAAAGCCCTTCCGATTCTTTCTGATGGTGCCACATGCTGGCGTCTGCTTCCGGTGAAGGTTGTGGAACAGGGGAAGAGATGTGTAGAAGTTATCTACGTACAGATGGTAGTCTTTTTCCAGTAGGGGGTATATGAGGTCCCAAAAATTTTTCCCACTTGATCCTAAGTAGTCTGGGCATTTAGGGGGATGCAGCTGGCTGTCCTTCCCTTCGTACACTAAGAAGGCATATGTGTACCCTGTGACTCGGTCACATAGTTTGTACACCTTCACACCATAGCGGTCCCTTTTGCATGGGAATGAATTGTTTTACTTGAAGCCTGACACTAAATTTAATAAGGGACTCATCCACACATGTGTGCTGGTCCGGGGTATACAACGGGGGGAATTTTTCTGAAAAATAATTCAGTAAGGGCCGAATTTTGAAAAGCCTGTCAAAATTTGGGTGATTTCGGGGATGGCACTGGGTATTATCATTAAAATGTAGGAATCTCATGATCATGAAGTATCTGGTTCTGGGCATTACGTTGGAGAATATTGTCATGTGGTAGATGGGGTGTTTTGACCAAAAGGAACGCAAAGTGTTTTTTGGGTTGAGTCCTATACAAAATGTGAGGCCTAAAAAAACCTTAAACTCCTCCACCGTTAGGTCTCTCCACTCGTAGGGACAGGAATAATATGATGTAGGATTGTTCAAAATAAATTGTTGGGCATATAGGTTGCACTGGGTCACAATTCTGGATAGAATGCCCTCTGTAAAAATTAGATTAAAAAAATTGATTGGGAAAAAATTCTCCGTGTCCACCTGGACTCCTGGCTGGGCAGTGAAAGGGGGAATGTTGGCTTCTCCTGAATTAGGAGGAAGCCACAAGGGGTTCTGAAGGGCATAGGGAAGGCTGGCATGGGTCCTTGGCCTTTCTTGCCGAGGCACTGCGGTGCTGGTGGATGGCACTGTGGTGCTGGTGGATGGCACTGCGGTGCTGGTGGATGGCACTGCGGTGCTGGTGGATGGCACCGCCTCCTCACCAGAACACTTTGTTTGGCGGGCCGACTATCTTCCTCCTCTGAGTCACTCAGTGTTGCACTACTGAGGACTGGCTCATAATTGACGTCCGACTCAGAATCGGAATTGGAAAGGGAATCTGAAAGAGAGAGCTCCACGTTGCTCTCGTCGGGAAAGAATTTGGTATGCCTCCTCGGTGGAAAATAATCTTTTTGACATGGTTGCTGGTGGTGGTGCGACTACACAGGTGTGTGCTAAGCCTTCACTGATGGGCACTGATGAGCTGGCACAGATGGGCACTGATGAGGCAGCACAGATGGGCACTGATGAGGTGGAACAGATGGGCACTGATGAGGCGGAGCAGATGGGCACTGATTGGCGGCACAGATGGGCACTGATTGGCGGCACAGATGGGCACCGATGAGGTGGCACGGATGTGCACTGACTTATTGCACAGATGTGCACTGATGAGGCGGCACAGATGGGCACTGATTGGCACAGATGGGAACTGATTGGCACAGGTGGGCACTGATGAGGTGGCACTGGTGGGCACTATGGTGGCACAGGAAGGCACTGACTGCACAGATCACTGACATCACAGGTGGTCACAGACTGGCACAGGTGGGCACAGACTGGCACAAGTGGGCACAGGTGGGCACTGTATGGGCACTTATGGGCACTGGTAAGATCACTCACTGTGAAGCAAAGTAACAGATCGCTCTCCCTCCTCACACGCGGTCTCTGTGTGAGGAGGGAGAGCCGGCAATGAGAGATGATCTCATATGTTTACATTTGAGATCATCTCTCATTGGCCGCACAGATCGCATAGTAAATGGCCACTCTGATTGGCCATTCACAGCGATCTGTGATAGGTTGTGTCCAAGGGACACGGGCAGCACAGAATTTTGAGGAAAGGGGAGGCCGTCTATTGACGGCCTCCCGGATTTTCAGGTCCACACTGAAGCCGTCATTTGGCTATAGCACGGGCCTCAAGTAGTTAAGATCTGCATGTCATCCAATCAGATATTGTTTTGCATGCATTGAGAAAATGCAAAGCATTCTCTGAATGGTGCCTGTGCTGAAAAAGGAACCTCCTGTGTTCAGTAAGCAGAAGGCAGGCTCTCAGCATGGGACCCGGAAGCCAATGGAGATCACTGTGGTAGTGGTGTATACTGCAGTGATTTTTAGCCTCCATGTGTGGTATGTACCCAGTTACATTGGTCCAAGCTGGACAGTGTAACTATGTAAAATATCTGTAGCGCCCTGCTCCTGATGATCAGGCACTATGTTAAATTTAGTGGGTGTCTGAGCTGGTAGTTAGCTCAGACTATGTAAATAATTAAGGCTAAATCAGCCTCTGTTCCGGCTATGGCTGTGTTGGGAGACTTCCCACTGTTTGCCTGTAGGTGGCGTTACCACCCCAGGCCAATGTGGAAGACTAACAGGCCAAAGTGCATTGGGTGCCTTTCCCCGGGAACAGTTCAGTGGGAGTGGTCTACCCGCTGAGCATGCTGGGAAGGGTGCTTAAGGGGCAGACGCGATTGTTCTGGGCTCTTGTTCGCCTCGTGGCCCTCCTGGCTCGAGGCATGTGTTACTGAAAATTCAGCCTCGGAGCCACGTTGGTCCGAGGCTGTAACTATGCCAGGTAGGCCCAGTTGGCTTGACTGGGGCCTACGCTTGAAGGTGATCCTGTGCTGTCCGTCCTGAGTGAGGAAGCCCCTCAATGGAGGAAACCAGGGGAGGACCTGTCCAGGAGAGGACCGAGCGGAAGGCCGGTATCTTGCGGAAGGCCTGGGGACCTTATTGAAGGATGCACCGTAACTAAAGTAACCTTACAGTCTGCCGGGTTGGCTTAAAGGCTCTTAGGTTGTAAGGCTGGATATCCGGGTACTAAAATCCTGTGGCAGAGGATAACTGAACGGTTCAACATAACCATCAAAAAAGTCTGTGGCAGAGACTGTTTTCTCTTATCTGTTCGTGCATCATTCCGGCTGCTAGGCCAAGTGAGAGGGGCCTATCCAGGTGAGCAGTACCCACTCGAAGGAGAGTGGTGAGTGAGACTTTGTATATTAGGAGTTTTCCCCAGTGATCTGCTGTGTGTGCCTGAACCTTCCCCTAACCCTCCATCCCTCTTCCTATACAAGTTTGTTTGGAAAATAAAGCCTGAAGAAAAGGGTTCATAACTTGTGTGGACATTGAAGTTACTGTAGACTCTCAACCCCTAGACAAGGAATATTGAGGTAACGTGCAAGGCCCAAAATTTTAACCAGCAGCTCCTACGGGGGTGTGATACACGTGGGGGCTTGAGTCCGGGATTTGCCGTTACCTCTCGCAACGGGACCGAAAGATTTTTTTATTCCCCCGAGAGTCTACAATTAAGAGAGTGTTGGACTGTATTCTTGAAAAAAGGGGTTAAGTGTGCGTAGGCTGTGGGCGGAGCCAGGAAACCCCACGAGCTACGTGCCAAAAAGACCAAAAGGGGAGGAGTTCCCGCCTCCTGCGTGAGACACGTGTGTGTGTCTGGCGCCAAAGGGAAGAAGCTGCGAGATCACAGTGAGAGGATCGGAGAGCAGCCATGTCGTTGTACTTGTTGGCACAGTCCGTGTCAGGGCCTAGGATGTTTCCTGCTAATGCTGGTGCGAGCATTACATGGCCAGGAACCCTATTGACAGATACAGGTATCCGAATGAAGCCACATCAGCGTTTCATTTTGTACACCAGTGAAGATGTGGAAGCGCTGGTCATGTTGTGCCCTAAATGTGAGGGACTGGCCGTTCAGCTACGTCCATTTGCCCAATGCTTACACTGTGGGGAATATTTGTTTGCGGTGGACCAGCCTACTGAATCGCCCCGTGCCTACTGGGTGGATTGGACCACAGGCATCGCTACGTTGGAGGATGTTGCCTCCGGGCCTGTGGCCGAACCTGTACTTGTCGCGCCTGTTGCGGTAAGTGACCCCAGAGGGAATGCTGTTGCTGCAGTTGTTGCAAAACCTCTTTGTGGACATTGTTCCGGATACTACCTCCACGGCACTTGTCCCCATTGCACCCACCCGGAGAAAGGTGGGATAAGTCAGGGCTTCCCGCAGCCGCGGTAGAGGCCTACCCCAGATACAACCGGAACTGGACCCCGAGAGAAATGATATCCCAGGGACGTCCACGTCAGGAACCGGTAAGAAATCTGGGGAAAAACTATTCGGGACTGTACGTAGTTATTTACCGGCAGAAGAGTTGGAAGACTCGGAACTGGACTCTCTGTCAGTTGCTGGAGATGACTATTTATTTGAGAATATGTCTCAAGAGTTGGTGTGGGATAACAGAAGATGTTACCTCAACACATAGCTGTTCGCAGTGGATAGCTATGGACACCAGAGAAACTACACCCAGGGTGGAAACCCTGGACTAGGGATGAGCTCGCTGTTCGAGTCGAACGCATGTTTGACTCGAACATCGGCTGTTCGCCTGTTCGGCGAAGCCAGAACTTTGTGGGCCGTTCGCGCCATATTCGCGTGGCGCGAACGGGCCACAATGTACTGCGCCATCGCAGTGCATTGCTGGCTGATGATTGGCCAAACATGCACTGTGATCCCGCATGCTTGGCCAATCACAGCGCCGTCAGCGAGGAGAGCCATAATTGGCCACAGGCAGGATGCCTGTGGCCAATTATAGCTCAGGGGGCTTTAGTACATGCCCCACACTATATAAGGCCACCAGCGCGGCGGCCTTGTGTAGTGTGTTGGTGTGCAGGGAGAGAGCAGGATAGGCAGGGACAGTGTCAGTTTCATCTTTGCTTAACCTAGCGTAGTTACAGTGAGTGTAGTGTGTTGGCGTGCATGGAGAGAGCAGGATAGGCAGGGACAGTGTCAGTGTCATCTTTGCTTAACCTAGCGCAGTTACAGTGGGTGTAGTGTGTTGGCGTGCAGGGAGAGAGCAGGATAGGAAGGAACAGTGTCAGTGTCATCTTTGCTTGTTAACCTGCAGCAGTTACAGTGGGTGTAGTGTGCCTCCTGCACAGTATACACCTGAAGCTACCCCTTATTGCTGGTGTTGCTGTTTTTCTGTTGTGTAACACAGGCATCTGCAAGCAGTTACAGTGGGTGTAGTGTGCCTCCTGCACAGTATACACCTGAAGCTACCCCTTATTTCTGGTGTTGTTCTGTTGTGTAACACAGGCATCTGCGGCAGTTACAGTGGGTGTAGGTGCCTCCTGCACAGTATACACCTGAAGATACCCCTTATTGCTGGTTTTCCCATCTCCCTGCAGGCCATTAGTATGTCTGGAAGGCCAACAAGGAGAGGCAGACAGTCACAAGCCAATAAAAGAGGGCAAGAAGGCTCTGTGTCTAGGGGCAACAGTGCTGGTCGTGGACGTGGTGCATTGTCATCAGCACGTGGCCATGGGACACGCTTGTCCTTATTTTCGGCAGCTGGACGCGTTAAGCCGCATCATGCCGAAGACTTGGTAGAGTGGATGACCAAGCCCTCCTCATCCTCTCTCACCCAGGCTCAGGGTACTGGCAAAGCAGCTGCCAACACGTCCTCTTCCCTCATATCAATGTCATCAGTCACTCCTTCCCTAGACCCACCATGTCCTCCTGAGGAGTCCCCCGAACTGTTTGAGCACTGTGTTGGGTACATGCTCCAGGAGGATGCCCAGCGTTTTGAAGGCTCTGATGATGATACCCAGCTAGAGGAAGGCAGTAGCGTGAGCACAGAGAGAGGGGATGCTCAAGAAGGACAACAATCTGGCAGTCATGTTCCACCAGCTGCAGAATACTGCCAGGTTTGCTCCAGTGATCAAGAGGGAGGGGATGATGAGGTCACTGACTCCACATGGGTGCCTGATAGGAGAGAGGAGGAGGAGGAGGAGGCACATCTCTAACGAGGCAGGATGCCCTCTGGGGGCCAGCTTAAGGGCAGCACACCGACTGAATCACACTGCCTCTGCGCGTTATTCCAAAAGTTCTTTGGTGTGGGACTTTTTTGAGTCGAGTGTATCAGATTGCACCGCTGCTATTTGCAACATATGTCTCAAGCGTATCTCGTGTGGCCAAAACATCAGCCGCTTGGGCACCACATGCTTGACCAGACATATGTTGACCTGCCATGCAGCTCGTTGGCAAGCGTACCTTAAACACCCACACCAAAGAACAAAGCGGACCTCTCCTTGTTCCTCATCAGCTGGGATCTCCAACCCCACTATACCTTCAGTCCTCTCTGAAACCTGCACTGAGAGGAATGAAGGTGTAGAATTAGGTGTGTCACAGCCAAGTACTTGCGGGCACTCTGCTAGCAGTACACTGACGTCCGATTGTAGCAGGCAAATTTCCCTGCCCCAGCTGCTGGACCATCGAAAGAAGTTCACTCCCAGCCATCCACATGCCCAGCGGTTGAATGCAACTTGGCTAAATTGCTAGCACTTCAACTGCTGCCTTTTCAGTTGGTAGACTCGGCCCCCTTCCGTGAGTTTGTGCAATGTGTGGTTCCTCAGTGGCAGGCTCCCAAATGTCACTTTTTCTCACAGAAGGCGAGTCCGGCTCTCTAACGGCATGTGGAAGGCAATGTCCATGCCTCGCTGGACAGGGCGGTTGGCGGTAAGGTGCATATTACCGCTGACTCATGGTCCAGCAGGCATGGACAGGGACGTTAGCTATCTTTCACGGCCCATTGGGTCACTCTTTTGGCAGCTGGGAAGGATGCAGGACAAGGTGCAGTAGTGTTGGAGGTTGTTCCGCCACCACGCCTCCAAAATGCTACTACTGGTTGTGACACACCTCTCTCCTCCACCCGCTCCTCTTCTTCTTCCTCCATGGCCTCTTCCTGTGCTTTGTCCTCGGAACCAGCGGTGCTCCGTAGGCGTTCAAGGGGCTACACAAGTACGCAAGCAAAAAGAGGCCATGCCGTGCTTGCGCTGGTGTGTTTGGGGGACAGGAGCCACACTGGGGCAGAGGTTCTGTCAGCTCTGCAGGGACAGGCCGAGAGGTGGTTGACGCCACACCAGCTTAAGCCAGGAATGGTGGTTTGCGACAATGGCACCAACCTCCTCTCCGCCATCCGACAGGGACAACTGACCCATGTGCCCTGTGTGGCTCACATCCTTAACCTGGTGGTGCAGAGGTTCTTGGGTAGGTACCCGGGCTTACAGGATGTCCTGAGGCAGGCCAGGAAAGTCTGTGTGAATTTCCACCGATCATATAATGCCAGTGCTTGGCTGGCTGAGCTGCAAAAGGAGATAAAACTGCCCAAGAACCGCCTTATATGTGACATGCCCACCAGGTGGAACTCACCGTTGGCCATGCTGCAGCGGCTGTACACGCAGCAGAGGGCCATCAATGAGTACCTGTGCGACTACGGCACCAGGACAGGGTCAGGGGAGCTCGTTTTTTTTTCACCACGCCAGTGGGGCATGATCAGGGATGCATGCACTGTCCTGGCACCATTTGAGGAGGCCATGAGGAGGGTGAGTAGTGACAGTGCATGCATCAGTGTCCACCTGTTGGAGCATACGCTGCGTGGAAAAATGGACAGGGCACTTGAGGCAGAACAGAGGCAGGAAGAGGAGGACTTCCTTGCCTCTCAAGGCCCCCTTTATCCAGACAGTGTTCCTTCTATCCCACCCATCACACAGGAAGAGGAAGAGGAGGAGGAGGAGGAGGAGGATTGTGTCAGCATGGAGGTGGAGCCTGGCACTCAGCATCAGTAGAAGCAGTCTTTTAGGGATGATTTACAGTCCCAAGAAACCCGTGGACTTGTACGTGGCTGGGATCAAGGAGAGGGACCATTACTAGCTGGCCACTCTCCTTGATCCACGGTACAAGGGTAAGGTTGCGGACCTTATCTTGCCGTTGCAGAGGGAGCAGAGGATGAGACATCTCCGGGAGGCCTTGCAGAAAGGTCTGTGCAACGCGTTCCCAGAGACTGGGAGGTTACAAACTCCTGGTCCTGGTCCTGGACAACGAGTTGCTGAGGCTTCGGTCAGTCACAGAAGGAGCAGTGGAGAAGGTGGCCGTCTGACCGATGCGTTCAGACAATTTTTTAGTCCGCATCCCCAAGGTATGATCGGTTCCAGCAACCATCACCAGCGTCTGATTTACATGGTCCAGGAATACCTAGGAGCAAGGTCAGACTTGGACACCTTTGCCACCGAAAATCCTCTGGCTTACTGGGTCTTGAGGATGGATCACTGGCCAGAGCTTGCACAGTATGGAATTGAGCTACTGGCCTGTCCTGCATCCATCGTTCTTTTGGAACGCACATTCAGTGCTGCTGGAGGCTTTGTAACCGATCATAGGGTGCGCCTGTCCACCGACTCGGTTGATCGACTGACCTTCATAAAGATGAATCAGTCTTGGATCACCACCTGTAGCTGATGTAAATGAATAATTTTTTTTTTAAATGTCACATCCCTTCGGGGGGCGTGGCCTGGCGTTACATGGAGTAGGACGCAAGCAGAAGAGCTCCGCTCATTAATCCTACTATCCACGGCATCCTTCATCCCACAAACGCTGTTTCGCCTCAGGAACCATCCCCGGGGTCACCCCAGATCCCACATTACATGTCGCCGACGAAAGCGCAAAAATCGGCAGCTGCCAGGCTCGAGCAATACCGCCGACAGGAGAAGGCAGCGATGGAGGAAGATGGCGGACAGGATAAGGTCAGTGTGGAGCGCGCGGTGGGAGACACTGACAAACTCCTAGAAGCAATAACGCTATGTCGCACCTCGCTCACAGCTCAAATAGAGGAGGTGAAGGTGGACATATCCCTCATCAGGCAGGACTTTCAGAAGCTGCGCGGCAGGGTTAAGGAGATGGAAACCCGGGTAGGCCTCATGGAGGATGCACTACCACCACTCCAGGCCTGCACGGAACGCATGCAGCGGCAGATACATCAGCTTTTTACTAAGCAGGATGATATGGAGAACAGGATCAGACGATGTAATTTGCGCCTAATCGGTCTCCCAGAAGGGGCAGAGGGGAAGGATCCAACTACGTTCCTGGAGCAATTGCTCATCACTACATATGGCAGGGAAGCCTTCTCCCCCATGCTAGCTGTTGAACGCGCACACCGCATGCCAGCCAGACTTCCGCCGCAGGGTGCACCCCCTCGCACCTTTATTGCCAAGTTACTTAATTATAAAGATCGAGACGCGGTGTTGAGGCTATCCAGAGAAAGAGGCAATATTCCCTTTGGAAATGTCAGGATTGCCATATTCCCAGACTTCTCGGCTGAAGTACAGCGCCGACGACAGAATTTTATGGAGGCTAAAAAGAGATTGCGCCTGCTACACATAAAATACGCCATGTTATTCCCAGCAAAACTGCGAGTGGAGCATGATGGTAAAGTCTCCTTCTTTGAAGACCCGGAGGAGCTGATAGCATGGATTGAACGCAGAGCGGCCCCAGAAGAGGCGGACTGACCAAGCTGTGAGTACATTACTATTGCCACGGTTGCAGCTCCTATCGCATGTTAATACTGACATTCTAACCCTGTCCACATTGCCGTATGTGAGCGGCCTGCAAGTCTGGCTAATTTCACCTATTGATGCATCTGTGTAACTCTCACAAAAGACCCCCTGAATGCGTTGAGCCTACATCTAGATTGTTATTACCTGAAAGAATGCATCTCTGACACACCCCTGACAATGTGGGTTAACCCCCCTATCTTCTTGATTAACCTATCTTCGTCCCCCAATGGGAGACGCGTTACGCATAGCTACAATGGTAGCTGGAGCTCGGGACTGTAGGAGTCCTACCTTCCAAATGTAAAGTGCAGCGGGAGTTGCTCCCGCGCATTGTTGTGACATGCAGCCCTTGGTCTTTAGGTCTGAGCGAATCCATACCTACGTATGGTCTAAAGAATCCGCACACCCGTATACGCAGCGTGAGGATCGTGTTGAGGTCGGGAGAACATTCTGAGTATGACAAGGGAGTACTCAAGCTGTCAAAATACCCTGAAGACAAGTTCGACCCACGATATGGTTTTTGCTGGGCTGCAGGTCAAGTTTTGGTTTGGGAAAATGCCCGCGCCAGTTGGGGAGGGTGCAGGGCGGGGAGGGGGGGGGGAAGTTAACGGTTTTTATACACTCAAAAACTCAGAGTACAGAGGACTCACAGGTAATCCAGAACTGTTTCCTTGATACACATTATGACTATACTGTATTTTTGATATTCATCCTTCAATATTTATTTAGTTCTTGTTTAAATGGCATCACTTAAGTTTCTTACCTGGAACGTGCGGGGTCTCCGAGACAACATTAAACGCTCGGCGGCCCTCACGTTCCTGAAAAATCAGAGGGCGGATGTTGTTGCCCTGGTTGAAACCCACATCGAGGGTTCACTACAACGGACACTTAGGAGGCCATGGGTGGGATGGATTTACCACTCTGTGTATTCATCCCACTCTAGGGGGGTGTCTGTGCTGATTGCTAAATCAGTCCACTTTGAGTTGAGTGAGGTCTGCACAGACCCTATGGGGCGGTATGTATTTGTTTCTGCAAAAATATATGGGGAACCCTTCCTTATTCTGGCCTCGTATGTCCCTCCCCCATTTTCCACCACTACCATTACAGAAGGCCTCAAATTCATAACTAGATACCCGACTGCCCAGGTGGTATGGATGGGAGACTTTAACACCACGTTAAACGACGACTGGGATAGGCTAAGGACTACCCCGACTACATCAGGGGCAAGGGGCGACTCCAGACTCTCCAAGATTATCTCCTCATTCAACCTAACAGATTCATGGAAATTTAGATACCCGCAGAAGCGCTGTTACTCTTGTTTCTCCTCCACACACAACTCAATGTCGAGGATAGACTTTATTTTTGTATCACAGAGGCTTGCCCCACGCCTCGTGGAGGCATCTTTTGGTCCCAGACTGCTATCAGACCATAACCCATACACCATTACTATTAGTATGCCTTTAGACAAACCGATTAGGACATGGCGCTTGAATCCCTTTTGGTTATCCTTACTGCCAGAGGACAGTACACTGGACGGAGAGCTAGGCAGATTTTTCATAGAAAACATGAATTTGGCGTCCTTTGCTGCAGTGTGGGACTCTTTCAAGCTATTTGCTCGCTCCGCCCTACAAACACATATAAACCAAATTAAATCTACCTCCTCGGCAGCTCACGACAAGGCAATCTTAGAACTAGCCCAGTCAGAACAGAAATATAGGGAAAACCCATCCATTCACCACGCTGACATAATAAAACTACAAAACAGAGTAGTGACACAATTACAGTATGAGAAAGCTAAACAGAAGCTGTTTTTCAGCAAACAGAAGTATTTTGAAAATGGGGAAAAGGCAGGTAAACTCTTGGCCTATCTCGCTCATGGTGAGGATAGGCCACCAGTGGTCATCACATTACAGGATCCACAGGATGGGCCGGTCTCTGACCCCAACATTGTCGCCTCTAAATTCAGAGAGTTCTACAAAGAATTATACACATCCACGACCCAGGGGGATTTGTCTTCGATGTTCCAGTTCTTGGAATCGGTCCAATTCCCTCAAGTGTCCCAGGAACAGAGAGATATGCTAGAAGCCCCCCTCACCCTGAAGGAAATAGTAGGAGCGATAGCGAGTTTCGCCAACTCTAAGGCCCCGGGCTCGGATGGCCTACCCATAGAGTTCTACTCACACTTCTCCGACACGATCTCGCCCAAACTACTCTCCCTATACAATGATATGTTTGAAGCATTCACTCTCCCCCTCTCTATGACAGAAGCCACGATAGTTCTTATACCTAAACCCGGTAAAGACCCAGGTATCCCAGACTCTTATCGCCCCATTTCTCTTCTCCAGGCGGATGCAAAAATTTTGGCCAAAATACTCGCGCTCCGCCTTAACCAGGTAGTCCTCTCTCTAGTACATGTAGACCAAGCAGGCTTCATGCCAGGCCGCAATACTTCATTCAACCTTCGGAAATTGTTTATCAACCTCCAGGCTCCCCATGATAATGCTGGATCCAGGGTGGTAGTCACCCTGGATACAGCCAAGGCTTTCGACTCCTTGGAATGGACTTATCTCTGGAAATGCCTGGAGGGATATGGTTTTGGCCCGAGATTTGTTCGGTGGATACAGCTCTTATACCAAAACCCGAAAGCCAGGGTGGTGGCTAATGGATGGCCCTCCTCGCAGTTTGACCTCGGCAGAGGTACGAGACAGGGCTGCCCGTTGTCCCCTCTTTTGTATGCCCTGGCTGCAGAGCCCTTGGCCATATCTATCCGGGCAGACGAGGAAATCGAGGGCCTTCAAATGGGTCCTCTTGTTGAAAAAATAAGTATGTACGCGGATGACACTCTTCTATATTTAGCGGATTCTGGCCCCTCACTATCCAAGGCCTTCACCACGATTGAAAGATTCGGACAATTCTCGGGACTTAAAATCAATTGGGGTAAGTCCCAAATTCTTCCAATTGACAGTTTCCCCCCCCCCCCCCCCCTGAATCCCAAGCTAATTTACAGTTGCAAAGGGTTGAGACAATCAAATATCTAGGAGTACATACCTCTAAATACCCGGCGGACTATATTAAGCTTAATGTAGAACCACTGTTTCCCTTAATTAAAAATAAGATACAGGTGTGGTCCCGCTTACCACTAGGGGTCTGGGGTCGTATCAACCTTATAAAAATGATTTTACTTCCAAAAATCCTTTATGCACTTTGGCATGCCCCGATTTACATACCGCTTAAGTACTTTAAAATAATCGAAACACTTCTTAAACCCTTCGTGTGGGGGAAGAGTAGACACAAACTCACTTGGCATACACTCATAAACCCCACGGATATGGGGGGCACGGCACTACCTGACCTGAATAGATACTACATAGCATCCCAACTTTCCCAACTCTATCATATTGACAAAGTAGATAAGGACAGTTTTCTCCAACTTTTGAACTCCAAAAAGACCCAACCGACAAACGACCCGATATACTCCGTCATCATTGGGGGAGGAACGAAACCAGACAGGGATTCCCTCATCGGTCACTATAAACGAATA
The DNA here is from genome assembly GCA_029206835.1 of Rana muscosa. NCBI lineage: Eukaryota > Metazoa > Chordata > Amphibia > Anura > Ranidae > Rana > Rana muscosa. The sequence goes on from CM055120.1 coordinate 421,388,032, forward strand.
TGGGACTTAGCAATATCCAAACTGAACGTCCCCCTCCTCAACGACTACACTCCATTATGATACAATAGGACATTGCAAAATTTTTTTGATTTTCATGAGGCTAGCCTTTGGATTAAACAGGGAATTTTTTACGTACACCACCTTATTGAAAATGGGTTGATTAAATCATTTGACACGTTAAAAACTGATTTTGCATTACAAGACCACATGCTATTCAGATACATTCAACTACGACATGTGACACGGGCACAGTTCCAGCAGTCTCTTCCGACACCTACCCCAAATCCTATCATTGCTGTGGTTAAAGGAAAGGATCCCAAAAAACTCATTTCTTGCTTCTACAGCATGCTCGGCGCACTACCCTCAGCTAAAATAGCATATGGATTGAAACCTAGATGGGAGAGGGATCTGGGTCCACTTGAGGATGAGGAGTGGGAGGAGGCCATGGAAACTAGTAAGCAAGTGTCCCCCAAGCTTTCTGACAGATTGTCTCAATTATACATCTTACATCGGGCCTACCTCACCCCACTTAGGGTAGCTAAATACAAAAAAGATCAAACTATCACCTGCCCCATGTGTAATGCGGCCAATGGAACCTTCTTCCATCTCATTTGGGCTTGCCCAAAATTGCAGGGATACTGGCAACAGCTGGTGAAGTTCCTACATGACAATATGGGCTCCCCGCTGGCATTGGACTCTAAACAATGCCTATTGGGGATTTTCCCAGTCGGGATTGATAGGCACGCCAGGACATTCCTGCAGGAGACTTTGTTTTCAGGCAGGAAGGTGCTGGCGAAGAGGTGGATGAGGCCTCAACCACCTACCTTTTCAGAATGGCTGAGGGAGGTGAATGCTTCCCTCCCATACAAAAAAATCCTATATATAAACAGGGGTTGCCCGGAAAAGTATTACAAGATCTGGGATCGGTGGCTCCAGGATTCGGGTACATGCACCTGAGGTGGTGAAAAAGTTAATAAAAATGTAATATCCCCCTTTTTTTTTTTGTTGATTATATGAAGGGGGGAAAGGAATAGAATGACGTTATTCATCCTTCTGTGTATGATGTATACCTGTGATTTAGTCCCAATAACTTGTACATTCATGTTGTAACTATTATGTACTCAATAAAACCCCTTTTTTTGAGTGAAAAAAATGTCACATCCCTTCAAGACTGCCTATGCTGATGCTGAGTGACTGTCCTGTTATGTTGACTGACTATCCTCTTCCTCCTCAATGATCCTGCTGATAGCTTGGAAGAACATTTTTGGTTCTGGCTGCTGCCACCAGTGGCTAAGGCCCAATTTTTAAGCCCCTGTTTAACAGGGGCATGTAATTACAATTTTTGTTGCAATGCTTTGCAGCAGGGCTGATTCCTGCACTCCAACTAGAGTATCTGGGAGAGGTTGCAGTGTCGTGGCACCAGCACCAGTGCCTAAGGTCCAATTTTTCAGCCCCTGTTTAACAGGGGCATGTATTTACAATTTTTTATGCAATGTTTTGCAGCAGGGCTCATTGCTGCGCTCCAAGTACAGTATCTGTGAGGGGTTGCAGTGTTTTGGCACCAGCACCAGTGACTAAGGCCCAATTTTTCTGCCCCTGTTCAACGGGGGCATGTAATAATACATCTTGATCTAATATTTCACAGCTGGGCCCATTCCTGCGCCCACCAATAGTAACTGTGAGGACTTACAGTCTTGTGGCACCAGCACCACCGCCACCACCAAAGGCCCAATTTTTCAGCCCCTGCTCAACAGGGGCATGCAATTACAATTCTTGATCTAATAATTCACAGCAGGGCCCATTCATGCGCCCACCAAGAATAACTGTGAGGGCTTACAGTGTTGTGGCACCAGGACCACCACCAAAGGCCCAATTTTTCCTACCACTGTTCAACAGTGGCATGTAATCACAATTCCTGATATAATAGTTCACAGCAGGGCGTTCCAGCGCCCACCAAGAGTAACTGTGAGGGCTTACAGTATTGTGGCAACACCAACACCTAAGGGGCAAATTTCTGCAGAGTATATACGGCAGGCCCCTACTTTCAAACATCCAACTTACAAACAACTCCTACTTGAAAACGGAAGAAGACAACAGGAAGTGAGAGGAAATCTACCCCTAGAAAGGGAAATTCTCTCCTGTAAGAGTTAATATGGCAACAAGGTGTCTCCTCTCTACTGATGCTTTATCACCAATCCTTGTTTCAATAAAAAAACCAAATTTTCCCCAAAACATTTGTTATTGGGACGGAAAGTGAGGTGAAATGTTCTGAACAGGTGCACAGACAGCAAAACAAATGTCACAGGAGTGTTAACCCTTCCCTATGTTCTCCAAAAAGCTTAAAAATTGATTTTTTGGCTAGAGCTACACTTAAAATATGTACCTGTTCCAATTTACAAACAGATTCTACTTAAGAACAAAACTACAGTCCGTGTCTTGTTTGCACCGCCTGTATACTGCTGTTCAGAGTATATAGGACCTTTTTTTTATTTTGGGTGCGGGGTTCCCCTTAATATCCATACAAGGGGGGGGCGTGGTCTGGTGCCGTTCCAGGATGGACGTGTAGTGTGCGAGCTCCCGTCCCGAGGTCCAGCAACTTCAGCTTATCAGCTTACCTGCTACACCGGACATGGTGAGAACCGCTCGCAGTGCCTCGGCAACCCGTTCCCGATCCCCGCTGAACACAGACGCCCCGCTGAGTCAGCAAATTCCCGAGATATTCCGGTCACGGCCTACGGCCAGGATGCAGGCCTCGCAAGCAGCCTCCTCCCAAGCGCCACGCGCCCAGAGCTCCAGCCCGCAGCGACCCGAGGAGCAGAGATCCCCAGGTCTGGCAACGGGGATGACTCACCCCCCGGCAGTGAGCCTTAATGACCTGCACAGCGTCGCTACGGATATTAAAAACACCCTCATGGCGGCCATCTTAGACATGAGGTCGGACATACACGCCATGACGCTTAGGGTGGAAGAGGTGGAATACGCTCAAGCCCGCCAAGACACAGCGATTTGTCACGTTCAACAGGTAACAGAGTCGCATGCGATCCACCTCAGGGAGATCAATCGCCACATGGAAGATTTAGATAATCGCGGAAGGCGTCACAACCTTAGAGTGAGGGGTATACCAGAAATGATCGATGCCAGCCAGCTCCCAGTGGCAGTAACTACCATCTTTAACGATCTACTTGAAAGAGCCCCTGATACCCCGATCGCGTTCGAACGGCTCCACAGGGCACTGCGCCCGCGGGGAAGGGACACAGATCCCCCACGGGATGCAGTCTGCTGCATCACAGACTTTCCCTTGAAGGAGGAAATATTACGCAAGGCCAGACACCGCAACCAACTGTCTTTCCAGGGAACGGATATCAGAATCTACCAGGACCTATCTAACATCACCCTGCAGCGCAGACGCGAGCTACGTCCCCTCCTGGAAACACTGAGGGCCAGATCCATAATCTACCGATGGAAGTTCCCCTTCTGCCTGACAGCAACTCACCAAGGCCGCACAGCCAATCTAAAAGTCCCGGAGGATTTAGACCACTTCTGCACGGCCATGGAGATACCGTATGTGGAAGTACCAGACTGGTACAGCGACTTCCGTATACCGCCACTCAGAAGAGTCACCTCCATGGAAGGTATCGCAGAAGCAGGCAACTTTAGTATCGGCCGGCGACGCTCTCACCCACCTCCTCCCCACACTCCTTCAAAGGATCAAAGAGCCCCGCGTAATGGTAGCCCGACGGCTTCTCCAGTGCCCCGCAAAGCACGCATCGCCTAACAAGAAACATGAATACCGTCCTTCTGTTTCCACCTCACAACTGGACTCTGGACCACTCCTAATCGCAGGTAACTTTATACAGCAATCCCTAGGGAACACTGGCAGAACGGTTGGTACCCTCTTTCCCTCTTGGACAACTCCCGAAGGTTTCCCCGGTCGCCCTAACTTCCTCATGTTGGGTCAGAGACTACCTTCTCTCGCACTGATTGTCTTTTCCTCCTTCTCCTCACACTGTATTCATTCTTGCTCATTGGCTTTACCCTTTTTCTATTGAAGCCTTCTTCCTACATTCTCCTATCTACTCCAATGCAGCTAATGACATGTCGATATATATTCCCCCGATTGCATTATGTGCTGTCTTTCTCCCCACAGGCCCTACTAGCTCCTAGCTCCTGACTTTTCTGCTTTACAGCACTGAGGGTGGTCGGGGATCCGAGAGGGACATGCACAGGTGTGTGGCCTACGTGGATGTCGGGTAGAATCCATTCTCAGGTTTGGGAATGGGCGTGCCCTCCTCAGATTTAGACAGCCTGCCCTTAACCCCTGGGTATGATTTTGTTTACTATGTTTTTGTTCACTATGTTTTGTTTGCTATGTTATCCATATTTGGATTTTCGATGTCAGCCATAACTGCAGATGCATACTTGTTCACGGTAACGCAAGCTGTACGTTCTGTTCTGTTCTGTTTTAACTAATTCACCATGTTACTGACTCCGTTCCCTGCATATTCCTCTAAACCAAAGTATATGCCCCCCATTCTCTGTCATGTGACATCTGAAATTTGAGCAATACACTTAATCTCTTATCCCCCTCTTCCACACAAACCCCCAGATTACACAATACTAAACATCCTCCTCTAATTACCGAATAAATGCCCTTACAACTCCACAGCCTTCATGCTTTATGAGAATAAGCCGTTACACACAGCCCTGACGTCACCTACGAATCACCCTCTCACCATGTCCTTATACGATGACCTGTCCGTCATCTACACAACAAGATTACTCCTCTGACACCACAATGAGCCATAGATGACGCTAACAACCAGCAGCGTCTGTTATCCTTAAGACCTCATAGAGAGACGCAGACCTCACCTCTCTCTAGTTGAACTCCACCTACCGCTCTCACACACAGCGGACTCTGGTAGACACCGCTGAACCTCACCGGTACCCCCACTCCTAATTGGTGGGCTTGCAGGTCAAGTCCCACACCCGGTATAATATCCCATCCCCCTACCTGTCCCCTCCTTCTTCCCTGGTTATCTTCCTCCTCAACGTCCTAACCTCACCTACCCCACATCTTCCCTTCTCCCCATCCGCATAACCCCCCCCTTTCTTTTCCTCCCGTCTCTGACTTCCCCATATCCTCCCGCCCCCCACTCGCTTAAACCTCTACTACCAACATGAGCCCCGATAATGTCCGAGGCGCCAACCTGTCCCTAAAGGTAGTCTCCCTTAACGCCAAAGGACTGAACATACCTGAAAAGCGAACGCAACTCTTTTCCCTCATGCGCAGCATGAAAGCTGACATAATCTTCCTACAGGAAACCCACTTTTGTAAGAAATCAGTTCCCAACATGACTAATCGCCTCTTCCCCCATAGTTTCCATGCTACCTCACCTATCTCGAAATCCAAAGGAGTCTCCATAATCATTTCCAAAAACCTTCCCATCCAAATTACAGACACTCACCTTGACAAACTAGGCAGGTATATCTTCCTAAAAGGGACACTCAGGAACAAACCAATCACTTTGGCTAACATATACAGCCCCAACTCGTCCCAAGTTCCCTTTTTTAGGGCTGTAACAAGACACCTAACCAATTTCCAAGAGGGTATTCTTATACTGGGAGGGGATCTCAATGTACCCCTGAACCCCCTTTTAGACACCTCGTCGGGGAAATCCCACCTACCATACAGGGCGCTCCGACAAATCAGAAAATGTTTCCAAGAACTCTTGCTCCACGACACATGGCGCACCTTACACCCGAACGTAAAGGATTTTACATTCTTCTCCGCCCCACATAACAAATATTCACGACTAGACTACATATTTCTTACCCAACAGGATCTCCCGTCCCTGAAAGCAGCAACCGTCGAACCGATGACCTTCTCAGACCACCACCCTATCTCAATGACCCTCACTTTCCCTGAAAAAGTATACCGCTCGCAAATTTGGAGACTAGACCCTTCCATCCTGACAGACAAAACCAAAGAATTAGAGATTCAAACTTGCCTAAGCAATTATTTCACTGAGAACAACACCCCGGACATTTCTAAACTTACTCAGTGGGCAGCTCACAAATGTGTTGTCCGAGGGAAATTGATTTCCCTGGGGGCCGCAATTAGAAAGGAAAAACGGGCCAAACTGGCTGACCTCTTTTCCAAACTTAATAAACTAGAAGCTCTACACAAACGAAACCTGGCCCAGCAAACCCTCGTAGAACTACTAGAGACTCGTACACTCATTCAGGAAGAATTGGGCCATCACCTCAGGAAGAAATACTCTCTATCTCAGAAACTTTTTTACGAATTCGGCAACAAAAGTGGCCATCTTCTTGCTCAAGCCTTACGCAAGAAAAGGGCTGCTAATACGATACATCACATACAATCCCCCACGGGTAAGACTCTCACGAATAACAATGACATAGCCAGAGAGTTTGAGAAGTACTACTCGTCCCTATATAATCTAGATAAATCCGAACCCCCTACTACCTTATCGAATGACAGACCCAATGATATTAACTCGTTCTTAGACCAATTTGCCCCAGGAAAGCTCCCCACTGACACCACCACGATTCTGGAATCCCCGATCTCTATTCAGGAATGGAAAAAAGCTTTAAAACAACTTAAGCCTGGTAAGAGCCCGGGACCTGATGGTCTTTCCGCCGTATATTTCAAGACATTCTCAGACCTTCTTCAACAACCCTTCCTTGACGCCTTCAATACACTCTCTCCCACAAATCCTTTCAAAAGCGAAATGTTAGAAGCACATATCGTTGTTATCCCCAAAGAAGATAAGGACCCCACCCAAACGGGAAATTATAGACCAATCTCATTATTGAATGTAGATGTCAAAATCTTTTCTAAGATTTTGGCAAACAGACTCTTACCGCTTCTCCCTTCCTTAATCTCTCATGACCAGACCGGCTTTATCCCTGGACGTGAAGCCAGGGACAACACTGTTAAAGCAATAAACTTACACCACCTTATGACACAGACAACCCAAAAAGGCCTGTTCTTGTCACTCGATGCGGAGAAGGCGTTCGACAGAGTAGCTTGGGACTATATGACAGCGGTTCTGAGGGCCATAGGATTGGGCCCATATATGTTAGGCCTAATCCTGTCACTATACACGGGACCATCTGCTAAGGTACGGGTCAACAATGCTCTGTCGGACGCCTTTCCCATCGGAAATGGCACAAGACAGGGATGCCCCCTGTCCCCCATCCTCTTTGTACTCACACTTGAACCATTCCTCCGTAAACTGACATACAACCCAGATATCCAAGGTATAAGTTCCTCCAAAAGAGAATATAAATACGCTGCTTTCGCGGACGATATTTTGTTGTTCCTGTCGAACCCACTGATCTCCCTACCAAACCTTCTTTCTGAATTTAAACAATTTCAGTTCCTCTCCCACCTTAAAATTTATTTCTCGAAATCCTTTGCCCTTAATATAACATTACCTCAACACATAGTTGATCAATGTAAGGCTAACTTCCCGTTCCAATGGAAACATGATTCCATCACTTACCTTGGGATACAACTCCCTTCCAAACTCTCAAACCTCTACGCTAAAAACCATGTTCCTATCCTACACAGAATATCCTCTGATCTTGAAACTTGGAACAAACCGCTTTTCTCTTGGTTTGGCAGAACGGCGATCCTCAAAATGAATGCCCTCCCGAGAATACTCTATATATTGCAGGCGATCCCTATACATATACCTCCGGCCTTTTTTAAATCTTATAGAAACATATGCACTAAATTCTTATGGGGGAACCGTAGACCCAGAATCAGCTTTACGCAGCTCACCGACCTAAAAGACTTGGGGGCATAGGCCTCCCCAACCTTCTCAATTATTACACTGCTACACACCTTACCAGGATAGTGGACTGGAATACTCAATCTCTCCACAAAGATTGGGTTTCCCTAGAAGCATCTTTTTCTGCTCTCCCTTTGGAGTCTCTCCCATGGTTACTCTCACCCCACGTCCCCGCTGAGTTACACGTCCACCCACTTATAGGCCCAACCTTGCAATGCTTCAAAAAGCTTTGCTACCGATCACCCATATCTTCGATTCCCGGCCCACTGACACCTGTAAAAATGAATCCTGGGTTCCCACCAGGTATGCACGCAAAGTTTCTTACCGATAACTGGACACAGAGCCCAATTAGATCACATCAGTTCTTCCTCCGGGGCAAACTATTGTCTACATTCCAACTCTCCTCCCAACTAAACAAGCCACCCATTCCCCCTTGGACATATATTTTAATTGCTCATTTTCTAAAATCCCTTAACAAGAATATACAATGCTCCAGAGAACTCACCCCTTTCGAAAAGCTATGTATCCAAACGACACCCCAATCTCATCTAGTTTCTACCACACATGAACTCCTCTTCGCCGAGATGAAAGCTAACGAGACCTTAGCCTGTAAGAACTGGGAGTCAGACCTCTCGGTATCTCTTTCAGCGGAACAATGGGAACTAATTTTCCTCAACATACATAAAGGGTCGACGAATGTGTCGACCCAGGAAAACGGCTTTAAGATCCAATCTAGATGGTACCGCACGCCCACCCTTCTGCATAAATATAATCCCACAATCCCAGAGGTTTGCTGGAGATGTCTCCGGGAAAGGGGAACCCTTCTCCATATCTGGTGGTCCTGTCCATCTCTAAAAGACTTCTGGGAAAAGGTATGCCATATAACCTCTCGAGTCACCTCATATCATTTGGACCTTTCCCCTTCTCAATTCCTTCTACACCATTCACCCCTGTCGCACAATTCCTATCACAAATCCCTAGCAATGCACATGATCAATGCGGCAAAGCAGTGTATCCCTATACACTGGAAATCGACTCACCAACCATCCATAAAAGAATGGTTTAACAGAATAGGCAAAATTGAGGAAATGGAAAATCTTATACATATTGCAAGAGAGACTCCGTCATCATTTAGTAAAAAATGGGCCTGCTGGTTACACTATAAAACGACCCCAGAATATGCAAACTCCCTGAACCCTGACAAAGGATAAATTACTCCCCTGAGAATTGTCATTAAAAATCTACGACGTGCCAGGATCCCTCCTTAACCCTAAACCTTACAAAGACACCTCTCTCCTCCTATATCTCCCCCTATACAGATCCGTCCCGAGTTTCTCATAACACGCCCCCTGAACACCCCAAGGGGTCGGGGAAGTCAGAGACGGACCCCCTGCCAACGCCATCCCTTCCTGTCTCACTCCCCTCCCCTCGATACCCACCCCACCCCTTCTCCTTCCACCACTTACCCCCTCCTACTTTCTCATCCACACGCTTCTGTACAATACAACCACTAACATAGCTCCAGCCTACACTCCCGCATTCATACACTCTCAACGAAATAAACCTGTTTATAGCTCCTTCCCTCCCTTTCTGCCGTATTGCACCTGTTGGCCTTTCCCTCCCGCACAGACCAAAAGTCCATAACGGCATCCGTGAACCTACCTAGCTCTAACCTACCAACAAGATCTGTCTCCGTCAATGGTAGTGGACTTTGACTAGACCCCACAACTCCCTCGAATTAAGGTAGCCCACCCCAACACGGCCTAGTTCATGAAGGATGCACATAGCCATTTCATTTTCACTACCCGCAAGTTGAATTGTATGTGACACATGTAATTCATCCATGTTTTGTGGTTGTATTAATACCTTATTGTACTACTATTGCTCAAGATATCTGTAAATGCTTTTTACATTTCAATAAACTTTTTTTGGGAAAAAAAAAAATATCCATACAAGACCCAAAGGGGCTGGCAATGGGCTGGGGTAGGGTGGGGGGGGGGGATGGGGTAGCTATGCCATTTTCCTCAATGATTTTCATCCATATTGCCAGGACCAGACATTACATTAAAGCCGTAAGCAGTTTTAAAGGGCTTTTTTTCCTTTACAAATGTCATTTTGTGCAGGGACAGTTCTAAACACGGGAAACACGTGCCACTTCACAGGCATACTTTAGACACCCTCCAGGTACGATATTTAAAGGAATATTTCACTTTTTTTTTTCACTTTATGCATCATTAAAATCACTGCTCCTGAAAAAACAATAGTTTTTAAAACTTATTTTTGCATTGATACATGTCCCCTGGGGCAAGACCCAGGTCCCCAAACCCTTTTTAGGACAATAACATGCATATTAGCCGTTCTAATTAGCACTTTAGATTTCGAACGTTCGCGTCCATTGTATTTAATAGGGTTCTAAAGTTCGCCCAAACTTTCAGTCCGTTCGTAGGTTCTGGTGCAAACCGAACCGGGGAGGGTGTTCGGCTCATCCCTACCCTGGACATTGATAAAGGGACTTTGCCTGCTAAAGGGATGTTACCTAAACCTGCTAAGTCCATGATAAAGAAATCGCCGGATTCATGTGTGTTACCCGGGACGGGAAGTTCCCGATCTTTACCCAATCTTGCCCGTCTACAGAGAGTGCTTATGAAAAGGGTAGCCACGGAGTACGGCCTGGAATTCCCTTAGGTCCCAAGGGAGATAATGCAGGAGATTGAGACAAACAGGGAGCAGTGGTACGGTGAAGCCATTTGGGACTATTTGTCCGTGCCAAAGCTATTTAGAAACTTGGACTACTCTTTTATTATGGCAGACCACTTTAAAGGATGTTGGCTGCACTGGAGCTACGGCCGACACATCCACGCTGATCGGGTGACCATTTACAGACAAGGAAAAGATGACTGTTTATTTTATTACTACGCTGGACAAGCAAGGAAAACCCCTGACTCTGCCGGATCCCAGGTTTTACCTATGATCATTTAAAGTGACCCTTTGTCTTCATTTCTATTTTTATTTTATGCAAGAAAGAACATTTTCAACTGAGAGAAGGATTTTTTTTTGTTTACCTTCTCATTTTTGCTGTGCTAACTGGACTCTGGGGAAATTAGTCAGTTAGGAATAGGGTTGCTGAAGACTTCGGGATCAAGATGTCTATCTGCTTCAGCTCTTGGATTTAACAGACTCTTGTGTATTACCTCTGACACTAGGTGGCAATGATCAGTAGAGTAGGGAGAGACTTTCAAAGTTGATTATACATCTTTTAAAAGTAGAAGGAAGGTTCCATCTCCTAGGAGATGTAGCTTTGCTTCATTTGAAATGTCTTAATGGTTGCTATGGTATTTGTCTGTGTGTCTTTGTTTTTTTAGGTAAGCCGAATCTTCTATCAAGACTGCTGGAGAGTGGGTGGTCTAGACAGTTAGTGAGGGATTGTAAAGTGTGTATTATTGTGATCTTACTGTAAAATTTCACGTAATGTTTTGCATTTTAATTTCCTTCCCTTTCCCTCCCCTTCCAGGGGTTTGGTTCAGGTACTGGTCCTCAGGATTGAGGACACAGTTTTTCCAGACACTGGGGACAGTGTCTAGTTGTAGTGGGGGGAGTATGTAGCGTCCTGCTCCTGATGACCAGGCGCTATGTTAAATTTAGTGGGTGTCTGAGCTGGTAGTTAGCTCAGACTATGTAAATAATTAAGGCTAAATCAGCCTCTGTTCCAGCTATGGCTGTGTTGGGAGACTTCCCACTGTTTTCCTGTAGGGGGCGTTACCCCCCCCATGCCAATGTGGAAGACTAACAGGCCAAAGTGCATTGGGTGCCTTTCCCCGGGAACAGTTCAGTGGGAGTGGTCTACCCACTGAGCATGCTGGGGAAGGGTACTTAAGAGGCAGACGCGATTGTTCTGGGCTCTTCTTCACCTCGTGGCCCTCATGGCTCGAGGCATGTGTTACTGAAAATTCAGCCTCTGAGCCACGTTGGTCCGAGGCTGTAACTATGCCAGGTAGGCCCAGTTGGCTTAACTGGGGCCTATGCTTGAAGGTAATCCTGTGCTGTCCGTCCTGAGGGAGGAAGCCACTCAATGGAGGAAACCAGGGGAGGACCTGTCCAGGAGAGAACCGAGCGGATGGCCGGTATCTTGCGGAAGGCCTGGGGAGCTTATTGAGGGATGCACCATGACTAAAGTAACCTTACAGTCTGCCGGGTTGGCTTAAAGACTCTTAGACTGTAAGGCTGGATATACGGGTACTAAAATCCTGTGGCAGAGGATAACTGAACGGTTCAACATAACCATCAAAAAGGTCTGTGGCAGAGACTGTTCTCTCTTATCTGTTCGTGCATCATTCCGGCTGCTAGGCCAAGTGAGAGGGGCCTATCCGGGTGAGCAGTACCCACTCGAAGGAGAATGGTGAGTGAGACTTTGTATTTTAGGAGTTTTCCCTAGTGATCTGCTGTGTGTGCCTGAACCTTCCCCTAACCCTCCATCCCTCTTCCTATACAAGTTTGTTTGGAAAATAAAGCCTGAAGAAAAGGATTCATAACTTGTGTGGACATTGAAGTTACTGTAGGCTCTCAACTCCTAGACAACGAATATTGAGGTAACGTGCAAGGCCCAAAATTTTAACCTGCAGCTCCTACGGGGGTGTGCTACATATCCATACCTGGAATTTGTCTCAATACTCTGTTTACAATGCAGTTTGTTCATGATTTTTTTTTTTTTATCTGAACCTTGATCTCTTGAGCTATCTGTAACCTCAACAAATATTGTATATTTCACACAGGAAAGATTCCTGTGGTCTGCTATTGGTTGCAGTAGCTGGAACAAAAAGCCCAGGGGCAAAGACTTGTCATTTGTGACCAAACAATTTAACCATAGAAGATCAATTTTGCTTGCTCAGAGATTAAAGCTTCTTTAAAAAGCATTTTTGTGATAAACATTTTTAGCCATAAAACGATGTGTGAACGAAGCTCACTCGCCAGACTCATTCATTCATCCTTGTGTATGCTGTAGAAATGTTTTTTTCGAATTAAAATTGCAGCTGTAAAAGAACAGAAAGACAGCAACAGCAAACAATTGCTGAAGCCCAGAGGCTTAACTAGAACCTTCAGGGCCCCAGTGCAAGAAGCCATGAAGGGCCTCCCTGACCCCCACCCAGGACCCTTCACTCCGGGCCTTGCTCCTGCTGTGGGGCCCTTTATTACAGACCCACAGCAGGACCCTTTCACATGTTCTGCAACAGGACCCCTTTCTGCTGACTTGGGGCCCCCCATGGTGGCAGAATGCCAGGACTCTGTCACAAGTATGACCCTGGTAATTCCACCACTCGTGTCAGTAGTTTTTTTATTTTTTAAAATGATTTTAAAACCATTTTATTTATTTTTTACAATATCATTTTTTTTTTTTTTTTTTAGCAGCCTTGTTGGCGGTATTTGATGAAATATCAGCAGTCTAAACATACCTCTGATGTTTCCCCTTTGAGACACAGAAAGGAAATTAAGGACACAGCCCTCAATATCCATCTCTGCAGCCTCGGCTGCACAGAATGAATAGACATATATAGCTCTGTACAGAGCTTCCCATTCATTCACAAACTGAAGCATAGTAAACTGTGTTTCATTCACAAACTGAAGCAGAGTAAATAGAGTTTACTCTGCTTCAGTTATGAATAATATATAAATAATATAAACAAGACCAAGGATATATCCAAGGAAAAATCCAAGCTTTACTCACCGGGCAGCCCGCTGACAACTGAATCAACCTATCTAACAGTATGCTTTAAAACTGCGGTTTATTCTGCACACATTTGCAAATACATGCATAAGCCACAGAGCCTTGTCACGGCACCCTGGTATCTGTGGTCCTATTCAGTTATTAATAAACAGGGAAGCGATCAGTACCGATCACTTACTGAGTCCCTTCAGAAATGGAAGGGCCTAGTAAATGACATATAGTCGAAAGTACAAACACGCATGCTTGGAATCAATGTTCACCAAACACAAAATTAGCAGAAGGGGTCCAAAGGGTGGCACTCAAGAGCTGAAATCCCGTTAGTATGCAAGACAAGATCCTGGCACACGCCCTTTTGACAAAAATCAGATGCACGGTTGGCCAACAATCGTACAGTGTGTACAAGCCTTTAGTGTTATAAAGTTTCAGGTGTGAATGGGGAGCAGGTGTGTTAAATTTGGTGTTATCGCTCTCACTCTCTCATACTGGTCACTTGAAGTTTAACAAGGGACCTCATGGCAAAGAACTCTCTGAGGATCTGAAAAAAATAATTGTTGCTCTACATAAAGATGGCCTAGGCTATAAGAAGATTGCCAAGACCCTGAAACTGAGCTCCAGCATGGTGGCCAAGACCATACAGCAGTTTAACAGGACAGGTTCCACTCATAACAGGCCTCGTCATGGTCAACCAAAGAAGTTGAGTGCACGTGCTCAGTGTCATATCCATATCTTTGGGAAATAGACATATAAGTGCTGCCAGCATTGGTGCAGAGGTGGAAGGGGTGGGGGGTCAACCTGTCAGTGCACAGACCAACCATACGCTGTACACTGCATCAAATTGTTCTGCATGGCTGTCGTCCCAGAAGGAAACCTCTTCTAAAGATGATGCACAAGAAAGCCTGCAGACAGTTTTCTTAAGACAAGCAAACTAAGGACATGGATTACTGGAACCATGTCCTGTGGTTTGATTATTATTATTTAGGTATTGATATAGCGCCGTCAATTTACGCAGCGCTTTACATATACATTGTACATTCACATCGGTCCCTACCCTCAAGGAGCTTACAATCTAAGGTCCCTAACTCACATTCATATACTAGGGCCAATTTTTAGACGGAAGCCAATTAACCTACCAGCATGTCTTTGGAGTGTGGGAGGAAACCCACACAGGCACAGGGAGAACATGCAAATTCCATGCAGGTGGTGTCGTGGTTAGGGTTCGAACCAGCAACCCTTTTTACTGCTAGGCGAGAGTGCTAGCCACTACACCACTGTAACGCCCGATGAGATAAACTTATTTGGTTCAGATGGTGTCAAGCGTGTGTGGCGGCAACCAGGTGAGGAGTACAAAGACAAGTGTGTCTTACCTACAGTCAAGCATGGCGGTGGGAGTGTCATGGTCTGGGGCTGCATGAGTGTTGCGGCACTGGGGAGCTACAGTTCATTGAGGGAACCATGAATACCAACATGTACTGTGACTGAAGCAGGACATGACCCCCCCCCAGTGGCGGTCCGCCCCTTCTCTTCTGCATCCTCCAGCGGCGGGGTATTTTTTTGGAAGCACCTGATTAGAGCCATAGGCTCTAATAGACGTCCAAAAAAGCCATGCTGGG
Source organism: Rana muscosa (assembly GCA_029206835.1). Taxonomy (NCBI): domain Eukaryota; kingdom Metazoa; phylum Chordata; class Amphibia; order Anura; family Ranidae; genus Rana; species Rana muscosa. The sequence continues at coordinate 421,403,181 of CM055120.1, forward strand.
CGCTCACAGTTCACGCAGGGTTGTGTTAGTAAAGCGAATGAATATTCGCTTTCCTAACACTGAACTGCCTCTCAGCCAATCAGGTGCTCGGGTCTGTTACCTGTCACCTGAATGGCTGAAGCGACCAATCATAGCAGACGATGGGAAGAGAGAAGACATTGAGGTGCGTGGAGGACACCGGACGCTGCTCGCCGCCTGCCGCCGTCACCTGCTGCCCCACCGAGACAGGTAAGTGCCGGGCGGGCAGGGTATGCACACTGGCAGCATTTGATGGGCACACTGGCAGCAATTGATGGGCACACTGGCAGCAATTGATGAGAACACTGGCAACAATTGATGGGCACAGTAGCGGCAATTGATGGGCACACTGGCAGCAATTGATGGGCACAGTAGTGGCAATTGATGGGCACACTGGCAGCAATTGATGGGCACAGTAGTGGCAATTGATGAGCACACTGGCAGCAATTGATGGGTGCAGTAGCTGCGTTGATGGCACAGTGGCTGCATTTGATAGCACAGTGGCGGCAATTGATGCCACAGTGGCTGCGTTTGATGGGCATAGTGGCTGCGTTTGATGGGCACAGTGGCTGCAATTGATGGTTTATTTTTCAGTTTGTTTGCGCCCCCCAAAACATTTTGAGCACCAGCCTCCACTGCCCCCCCCCCTTCGGAGACTGGGCTGCAGGGCAGTATTCCAACATAACAACCCCAAACACTTCTCCAAGATGACCACTACCTTGCTAAAAAAGCTGAGGGTAAAGGTGATGGACTGGCCAAGCATGTCTCCAAATCTAAACCCTATTTGTGGAGCATCCTCAAATGGAAGGTGGAGGAGTGCAAGGTCTCTAACATCCACCAGCTCTGTGATGTCATCATGGAGGAGTGGCAGAGGACTCCAGCGGCAACCTGGTGAACTCCATGCCCAAGAGGGTTAAGGCAGTGCTTGAAAATAATGGTGGCCACACAAAATATTGACACTTTGGGCCCAATTTGGACATTTTCACTTAGGGGTGTACTCACTTTTGTTGCCAGCGGTTTAGACATTAATGGCTGTGTGTTGAGTTATTTTGAGGGGACAGCAAATTTACACTGAGTTATTTTGAGGGGTGTGCTCACTTTTGTGAGAATATATATGTAGCGGGGTCTCTGTTGAGGCCCCATGGACTACGTTACCCAGAACCCCGTTTGGCACCCAGGGTGCATTGGGCTGCCGCAGAGACTCATGGGTGGGGTATAAAAGGGGAGGGCGAGGCTAAGCCCAGCCTCTTTGGACACCGCCCAGCTGGCAAGAGGACTTCCTGTGCGGATCTGCTGTAGGGTGACCACATTTCCAAACTGCCATTCAGGGACACCCCCCCCCCCCCAAAAAAATGATGATTTTTGACCAAAAAAAAATGCACATTTTTGGGGCAGGGGTGTATCATGAAATCAGCGGGCCCGTGTGCGAGATCAAAAGTGTCATGGTGAACAGTGGACATGTCTTAAATTGCGCTAAATATTGGGCGTGTCTTAGAGGGGGTGTTGTTAAAAAGAGTCTGAGATGACTTATATAGTGCAGAATGTGATAATGTTAAATAGGGAATGCAGAGTGTATGGCGGTGAGTGGTATGTACAGGAGAGGAGTGCGGAATGTATGGCGGGGGGGTAATATGTACAGGAGAGGAGTGCGGAGTGTATGGCGAGGGGGTGGTATGTACAGGAGAGGAGTGCGGAATGTATGGCGGGGGGTAATATGTACAGGAGAGGAGTGCGGAGTGTATGGCGGGGGGTAATATGTACAGGAGAGGAGTGCGGAATGTATGGCGGGGGGTAATATGTACAGGAGAGGAGTGTGGAGTGTATGGCGGGGGGTAATATGTAAAGGAGAGGAGTGCGGAATGTATGGCGGGGGGTAATATGTATAGGAGAGGAGTGCAGTGTATGGCGGTGAGTAGTATGTATATGAGAGGAGTGCGGAGTGTATGGTGGGGGGTAGTTAGTGGAGAGAGGAGGAAGAGGAGTGAAATACCACCTACCTGCCAACTACACTGACCTACCTGACCCCTAAATGACCTGTCCACTACACTGACCCCTGCACTGACCTACCTGACCACTATAACCTACCTGCCCTCTACACTGACCTACCTGAACTCCCTGACCACTACACTCCTTCTTGCAGTACTCACACTACTGACTACTCCCCCACACAAACACAAGGTAGATCGGTGGATTTCACTCACCACTCCAGGCCAGGACCCCATCAATGAAGATCATCCATAGGTAACTGCTATCTCCCAGTCGCTCCTTGATATCCCCCGCAGGCCGAGAACTCCACCAGCAGCCGCTGCACGCTCGTCTGCACCGAGCACCGCCCCTCCCACTCACACACACGGACCGCCCATGGCAAGGCATCATGGGGCACAGGAGGACAGGCTGGACCAATGGAGTCTCGGTGGGCGGGGGAAGCGCGGCCCGGGTGCTGACTGCTAAGGAGTCTGCCTCATTAAAGATAACAGGGGCTGCTGAAGCCTGGAGGAAGTCACTCTTGGGACAGCAATGGCAGCACAGGATTGGAATAGGGCCGCCTACACGCAGGGGAGAGAGCACTGGCTTGGCTGGCCACCCCCACGCTACACTACTGGGCTGGCCCGGCCGGATGACATCATGCATCAGTCATTCCGGGATACTATATTGTCCCGCAATGAGGGTGTCCGGGACCCGGGACAGATCTGCTAATTGCGGGAATGTCCGGGCAATCCGGGATACGTGGGCACCCTAATCTGCTGCGAGTGCAAGGCCCGAGGCTTGGGCCTTGCGCACTTCCAGAGAGCCTTCCACCTCGCTGCGGATTCTGTGTGGCATCTGACGTCTACCTGCTTCGCGGACGTCAGTTGGACCAGAGGTCCGGCGGTTGCAGATCCTGTGTGCGGAGACACAGCGGTGGGAGTCCCGGACTGGAATCGAGTCCGGAGGGGTGAGAGAGCACCTGCTCACAGCTATAACCGAGTACTTTGTTAGGCCTACTGACTGCCTTGGCCCATCGTGTTATACTTGCTATCCTGATAGGAGACTAGTTGCAGAACTGAGTTATATAGTCTCTGGGGAGTTGCTTCTATTGTCATAGAGCACTGTTGGATTACAAATCATTGTTCCTGTATGTGCACCACCGATCATATTGAATGCGAAGATTCCTTACTTAAAGACTGAACTTTAACTGAGTCAGGCCTTACTGGGGGTTTATAGCATTGCTGAGCGCCATATTGCTCACAAGGGAAAATAGATATATATCAGTGTGTGATAGAACTATATGTGCATTATAGTTGACTAGTGTTATCATTACTGCAGGGCTCTACATGTATGTGTTACTTGGTACTGACCGTTACCCTTTCTATACAAGTAAACCTATTACCGTTAATCAATCTGGTATTGGCGTCCATTACTATATTTCACAACTGTTTGGGTTAGTGTGGGATTGTTCAGGTACTGGTATAGAAGCCATATATATATATATACCAACCCTAGACTAGCTGTGCCAGAGAAGGGTCGAGTAGATTGCCGGGGGTTGCCTGTGCTGTGTACAGGGCCCAAAACAAAACCAGCGGCTCTCTTAGTTTGGGGGTATCGCTACACGTGGGGGCATCGTCCAGGATCCTGTATACGGCAAGCAAGCACGCCAAAAGTACCGGCATGGACCCGCTAGAAGTGAAAGCGTGGTGCGAAGCAGCCAAAACAAACCCAGACATGTCAGTGGTCATCAGTCTCCCAGGAGAAGAATGGTCAAAAGGTGCGGCGGAGCGACTCTTATGCCCCATACACACGATCGTTTTTCATGCCGTTAAAAATACCATTTTAAAAAATGGCCATTAAAAATGATCGTGTGTAGGCTCCAGAGCATTTTTAACGACGTGAAAAACGATAGTGTGTATGCTTTCACGACGTGAAAAAAAACGCGCATGCTCAGAATCAAGTATGAGACGGGAGCGCTCGTTCTGGTAAAACTAGCGTTCGTAATGGAGATAGCACATTCATTACACAGTAACGGACTGAAAAGCGCGAATCGTCGCTCAACAAACTTTACTAACATGAAGGGTGGCGCCATTCGAACGGAACTTCCCCTTTATACTGCCGTCGTACGTGTTGAACGTCACTGCGCTTTGCTTGATCGTTTTTTTTATTGATGGTGTGTACACAAGGCAGGCTTGAGAGGAAACATGAAAAAAAACGAGGAGAAAAACGTTGGTTTAAAAAATGACATTAAAAACGATCGTGTGTACGGGGCATAAGTGTCGTTAAACCCAAATAATACACCATGGGTGATGGACATGAAATCAGACCCAGACACCTTGTTTCAGTATGCACTGGTAGAGTGGTGGGATGGAGTCCCGGGGAACTTTCAAGGCCGACGTGTGCAGACGCCAGATAACAAAATTTATGGATTGGGGCGCGCAATAACTGTGAAGACGGAGTCACCTCCGCCATCCCCAACGGGATCACCGCCAGGGATACCCCATGCAACAGAGAAGTAGAAAGGGACGGAACCTCCGGTGACATCCATTACTGCCATAGGGCCAGAGCTGTTAAATGCCTTAGGGGACCTGCTCACGAAGTGTCAGAAAACGAACACGGTACACATTGAGGCCAGCTACTGGAAGCTGAGAACATTTTCGGGGAGGCTGCCCGTCCCTTTGGGGGAGGAAGACTTCGATACCTGGATCGAACACGCTTTGTCAGCGGTAGAGGCATGGTAGGTGCCTGAAGCGCAGAAGAAGCAGCGCGTGATGGAAAGTCTGAAAGCCGCAGCAGCGGAAGCTGTAAAAAGTCTCCCGGTTTGGAAATGCTGCCTGCACGGCTTATGACTGCCTAGCCATGCTACAAGAAGAGTTCGTCAGTTAGAGAAAGTAACGGAACTGGTGTATCAGTTCGAACACACCTTTCAGCTACCAGGAGAAAGGCTGTCGGAGTATGTCAGAAGACTGAACAAGATGCTTTGCCAAATCGTGCTAAAAAAAGGGATGGTACCCCAAGCCATAGATGCGGCAAGAATGAAACAGCTCTTAAAGGGAGCGCTACGCTTGGATCCAGTCTGGCTCCACCTGAAAACCTCTGGAGGAGGTATGTCACTGAATTACCCTGATCTGGTAAAGATCATCAGAGATGAAGAGGCTCTACAGAAGGATCAGAAAGCAATCAAGACGCATACCTCTTCTACACCAGTGATGGTCAGATCAGCCATGACCCTTGAAAGAGACTCAGAAGTAGATACCTTGAAGTCACAGATGTCTCAGGTGTTGGAGATGCTGACCTCTTTGATGGCAAAGGATCCAAGGGTCGTAGAAAACGAGGGACCAAAGAAGGAGTTGTTCCCGGGTACCCCAGCACCCACTCCCCTACAAGAGTGGGGGGGATGTGATTTGTTTTAACTGCGGAGGAATTGGCCATATTGTGAAAGTATGTTCCAGCCCCAAGAAAAAGATAAATAATCGCAAGCCAGCGGAAAACTTCAGAGGGCCCCGGTGAAGGAGTCAACCGGGTGCCCATCATCTCCAGTGAGCTCCATTGGATACAAACTGATGAATGAGAAGCCCAGAAGGAAAGGGGGCAAACCCCCTCAGGAGAAGAACAGAGTTCCTCAGCGGGAATATACACCTAAAAAGAGAAAGAATGTCCCTCAGCGGGAGCATACACCTAAAAGGAGGGGGGAGATCAATGCATACCGAGCCCAAGAGGGACTAAAGTCAACAGCCAAACACAAGAAGGAAAATTCCAAGGGAAAGTGTGGGGACCAACAGATAGAGACCCCTCTGAAGTCATATCCAGAAAAATTGGTTGGCCCCTCCCCCGTAGTGCCTATTCAGGTGAAGGGAGTCTACACAAGAGCCATCTTGGATACTGGGGCGCAGGTGACCTTGTTATACCGGGACTTCTATGATAAGCATCTGAGTCATCTACCTAACCAGAGAATTGAAGATTTAGAGATATGGGGAATCGGAACACAGAGTTTCCTTTATGATGGTTACTTGCCCATAAAACTGATCTTTGACCCCTCAGTAGCCGGGAAGGCTGAAGTGTTCGATACCCTGGCGGTGGTGTGCCCCCGACCGCCTGGAGCCAACAAGAGCTCCCTAATAATAGGGACCAACACAGACCTGGTGAGAAGGCACTTGGCCCCTCTAGTGCGAGGGAAGAATTCCGCTGTCACCAGAATCCACCTGATGTTGAAGACAGCCTACCAGCGACTAGTCTTAGAACAGCAGGCCCCAGAAGAGGGGGTGGGAAAAGTCTGGAGACTGGCGAAAAAAGGGATAGTATTGCAGCCCGGTGAAGTAACCTGTCTCAGGGCCACTGTGAAGCTTACTTGGGAGCAACCTGGCCCCTTTGTCATGTTGGAACCAGACCCACGGGAAGAATACTCAGGTTTAGAAGTAATCCCAGAAATGGTTCCAGTAAGAGCTTTGAAGAAAGCACACTGTAAGGTGCCGGTGAGTGTCAGGAATACCACGGGTACCCCCATGGAGATCCCCGCCAGGATGTTGTTGGGCCAGGTAAGCCCTGCTGCCCCAATTGTCTTATCAGATGTGGAGAAGACAGAGGGAGAAAGGACTATCTGGGAGAAGCTCTGCATGGAGAATCCGAATCTGCCAAGGGCCTGGAAAGAGAGAGCAAAGGCCCAGTTGACCAGATGGAGGAAGATTTTTTCCAAAGATGAGTTTGATGTAGGGTGTGCGAAGAGTGCCACCCATCGAATCTGCCTCCAGGAAGACAAACCTTTCAGAGAGAGAGTCAGGCGAGTTCCTCTAGCTGACCTTGAAGACCTGAGAGAACAGCTCGCCGAGCTTAAGCGAACCGGTGTTATCCGGGAATCTAGAAGCCCCTATGCCTCCCCAATAGTGGTGGTCCGGAAGAAGAATGGGTCGTTGAGGTTGTGTATAGACTACAGGACTCTCAACGGGAGAACGATACCCAACCAGTATATCACTCCGAGGATAGAGGATACCCTACAGAGTTTGTCTGGAGCCAGGTGGTTCAGTGTCATGGACCTAAAGAGTGGATACTACCAGATCCCTATGCATCCGGAAGATAAGGAGAAGACAGCCTTCATAACCCCTGTGGGATTCTTTGAATTTGACCGGATGCCCCAAGGTCTGTCTGGAGCCCCTGCCACCTTTCAACGCCTCATGGAGAAAACCGTAGGAGACATGAACCTCATCGAAGTTCTCGTGTACTTGGATGACATCATCGTCTTTGGGAAGACTCTAGAGGAACATGAGGAGAGACTGGAAAAAGTCTTGAGAAGGCTCAGCGAAGAGGGACTCAAGCTTTCGCCAGAGAAATGCCAGTTCTACTAGTCATCAGTCAACTATCTGGGGCACATAGTGTCCGAAGAAGGGGTAGCCACAGACCCCGGGAAACTGGAGGCAGTTACCTCCTGGCCACGGCCCACCACTGTGACAGAACTCAGGTCCTTTTTGGGGTTCTGCTCCTACTATAGGAGGTTCGTAGAGGGGTTTGCATGGATTGCCAGACCCCTGAAAGAACTGTTAAAGACAGAGGGAGGGAGAAGAGGATGACTCGGGTCCCAGGAAGCCGGGAGAGTCAGTCGAAGACCAGTGGAATGGGAAGTGCGAAGAAGCCTTCCAAATGCTGAAGAAGAGCTTAACCACTGCCCCTGTCTTGGCCTATGCAGACCCAAAGAAACCCTATGAACTCCATTAGGGATGAGCTCCGCGTTCGAGTCGAACATACGTTCAACTCGAACATCGTGTGTTCGATCGTTCGACGAAGATCGAACGTTTTGGGTCGTTCACGCCAAATTCGAGTGACGCGAACGGCCCAAAATCCCGGCGCTGTGATTGGCCAAGCATGCACTGTGACCCCGCATGCTTGGCCAATCACAGCGCCGGCAGCGAGAAGAGCCATAATTGGCCACAGGCAGGATGCCTGTGGCCAATTATAGCTCAGGGGGGGTTAGTACACGCCCCACACTATAAAAGGCCGCCAGCGCAGCGGCCTTGTGTAGTGTGTTGGCATGCAGGGAAAGACGTACATAGGCAGGGACAGTGTTAGAGAAATTGTGTGTAGGGAGAGAGAAGGATAGGTAGGGACAGTGTCAGTAATATTGTGTGTAGGGAGAGAGAAGGATAGGTAGGGACAGTGTCAGTGATATTGTGTGTAGGGAGAGAGAAGGATAGGTAGGGACAGTGTCAGTGATATTGTGTGTAGGGAGAGAGAAGGATAGGTAGGGACAGTGTCAGTGATATTCTGCTAAACCTTCTGTGCAGGGAGAGAGAAGGATAGGTAGGGACAGTGCCAGTGATATTTTTGCTAAGCCTCCTGCACAGTATACAACCGAAGCTAGCCCTTATTGCTGTGTTTTCCTGTTGCGTAACACAGGCAGGCATCTGCAGCACTTAAAGCAGGCGTAATGTGATTCCTGCAAAATATACACCTGAAGCTAGCCTTTATTGCTGTGTTTTCCTGTTGCGTAACACAGGCAGGCATCTGCAGCACTTAAAGCAGGCGTAGTGTGATTCCTGCAAAATATACACCTGAAGCTAGCCCTTATTGCTGTGTTTTCCTGTTGCGTAACACAGGCAGGCATCTGCAGCACTTAAAGCAGGCGTAGTGTGATTCCTGCAAAATATACACCTGAAGCTAGCCCTTATTGCTGTGTTTTCCTGTTGCGTAACACAGGCAGGCATCTGCAGCACTTAAAGCAGGCGTAGTGTGATTCCTGCAAAATATACACCTGAAGCTAGCCCTTATTGCTCGTAGTTTTTTTTCTTTTGTGTTACACTAACAGGCATCTGCAGCACTTAAAGCAGGCGTAGTGTGAATCCTGAAAAATATACACCTGAAGCTAGCCCTTATTGCTGTGTTTTCCTGTTGTGTAACACAGGCAGGCATCTGCAGCACTTACAGCGGGCGTAGTGTGCCTCCTGCACAATATACACCTGAAGCTACCCCTTATTGCTGGTTTTCCCATCTCCCTGCAGGCCATTAGAATGTCTGGAAGGCCAACAAGGAGAGGCAGACAGTCAGGAGCCAATAAAAGAGGGCAAGCAGGCTCTGTGTCTAGAGACAACAGTGCTGGTCGTGGACGCGGTGCATCGTCATGAGCACGTGGCCATGGGACACGCTTGTCCTTATTTTCAGCAGCTGGACGTGTTGAGCCGCATCATGCCGAAGACTTGGTAGAGTGGATGACCAAGCCCTCCTCATCCTCCTCATCCTCTCTCACCCAGGCTCAGGGTACTGGCAAAGCAGCTGCCAAAGCGTCCTCAATGTCATCATCAGTCACTCCTTCCCTAGACCCATGTGTCCTCCTGAGGAGTCCCCCGAACTGTTTGAGCACAGTGTTGGGTACATGCTCCAGGAGGATGCCCAGCGTTTCGAAGGGTCTGAAGATGATACCCAGCTAGAGGAAGGCAGTAGTGTGAGAGCAGAGAGAGGGGATGCTCAAGAAGGACACCAATCTGGCAGTCATGTTCCAGCAGCTGCAGCATACTGCCAGATTGGTTCCAGTGATGAGGAGGGAGGGGATGATGAGGTCACTGACTCCACGTGGGTGCCTGATAGGAGAGAGGAGGAGGAGGAGGATGAGGAGGAGGCACATCTCCAATGAGGCAGGATGCCCTCCGAGAGCCAGCGTAAGGGCAGCACACCGACTGAATCACACCGCAGAGCTCCGCCTGTGCAGGGCGCTGCCTCTGCCCGTTATTCCAAAAGTTCTTTGGTGTGGGCCTTTTTTGAGTCGAGTGCATCAGATCGCACCGCTGCTGTTTGCAACATATGTCTGAAGCGTATCTCGCGTGGCCAAAACATCAGCCGCTTGGGCACCACATGCTTGACCCGACATATGTTGACCTGCCATGCAGCTCGTTGGCAAGCGTACCTTAAAGACCCACACCAAAGAACAAAGCGGACCTCTCCTTGCTCCGCATCAGCTGGGATCTCCAACCCCACTATACCTTCAGTCCTCTCTGAAACCTGCACTGAGAGGAATGAAGGTGTAGAATTAGGTGTGTCACAGCCAAGTACTTGCAGGCACTCTGCTAGCAGTACACCGACGTCCGATTCTAGCAGGAAAATTTACCTGCCCTAGCTGCTGGACCATCAAAAGAAGTTCACTCCCAGCCATCCACATGCCCAGCGGTTGAATGCTAGCTTGGCTAAATTGCTAGTACTTCAACTGCTGCCTTTTCAGTTGGTAGACTCGGCCCCCTTCCGTGAGTTTGTGCAATGTGCGGTTCCTCAGTGGCAAGTTCCCAAACGCCACTTTTTCTCACAGAGGGCGATTCCGGCTCTCTACCGGCATGTGGAAGGCAATGTCCATGCCTCGCTGGACAGGGCGGTCAGCGGTAAGGTGCATATTACGGTGGGGAAGGTGGCTGTCTGACCGATGCGTTCAGACAATTCCTTAGTCCGCAGACCCAAGGTATGATCAGTTCCAGCAACCATCGCCAGCGTCTGATATTGTTAGGACCTGGGCTTGAACCTGGGACCTCTGGTGTGTCTGGTGGTGACTCTACTTGCTGAGCCACCTGGAATGCTGGACAGCTCCTTGGATAGTTCATTAGACAATTCCTTGAATGATCTTTCTTGTCTTGAATCTTGTTTGCCTTGAACCTTGAACCCTTTGCTCCTCCCAGGAACTTCCTGATTTAAGCCATGTCCCTGCACTTCCTGGTTGCCAGAATATTGTGTCTTCACCAGCCAATATCTTGCTCCTGTCTACTGCTGCCGACCGCATCTTTGCTACCACTCACTACCGACTTTTGGCTCGTCCCCGACTACGCTTCTGCTGAATCCCAACCTGCAACTATCTGTTACCGACTTTTGGCTCGTCCCCGACTACGCTTCTGCTTGATCCCTACCTGTATTATCTGTTTCTGGACCCCGGCTTGCTCACCCCCTGGTGGGGCTAATCTAAGGACCGCGACCTGGCACTGACACGCAGCGAAGCCCATCTCCACCTTTAGGAGCCCTGGTGAATACCGGTCAGTGCTTAGACCCCGCACCTCAGGTGAACCCGTGTCATCAGCCAGGGTGACCTGTGTGAATACCTGCTCTGCTGCTATAGCTACTGGCCTCTGAGCGTGACTCCAGACCGTGACAGATATACATGGTGCAGGAATACCTAGGGGCAAGGTCAGATTTGGACACCTTTCCCACCGAAAATCCTCTGGCTTACTGGGTCTAGAGGATGGATCACTGGCCAGAGCTTGCACAGTATGCAATTGAGCTACTGGCCTGTCCTGCATCCAGCGTTCTTTCAGAACGCACATTCAGTGCTGCTGGAGGATTTGTCACGGATCACAGGGTGCGTCTGTCCACCGACTCGGTTGATCGACTGACCTTCATAAAGATGAACCAGTCTTGGATCACCACCAAGCACCTGAAGCTGATATAACAGAATAATTTATTTTCAAATGTCACATCCCTTCAAGACTGATGCTGATGCTGAGTGACTGTCCTGTTATGTTGACTGACTATCCTCCTCCTCCTCAATGATCCGATTCATGATGATAGCTTGGAAGAACATTTTTGTTTCTGGGTTCCACCACCAGTGGCTAAGGCCCAATTTTTCAGCCTCTGTTTAACAGGGGTGTGTAATTACAATTTTTGATGCAATACTTTGCAACAGAGCTCATTGCTGTGCTCCAAGTACAGTATCTGTGAGGGGTTGCAGTGTTGTGGCACCAGTGGCTAAGGCCCAATTTTTCAGCCCCTGTTCTACAGGGGCATGTAATTACAATTATTGATCTAATAATTCACAGCAGGGCCCATTCCTGCGCTCACCAAGAGTAACTGTGAGGGCTTACAGTGTTCTGGCAACACCACCACCACCAAAGGCCCAATTTTTCCTACCACTGTTCAACAATGGCATGTAAATATAATTCCTGATATAATAGTTCACAGCAGGGCGTTCCAGCGCCCACCAAGACTAAGGCCACTTTCACACTGAGGCGCTTAAAAAACTGCCAGTTTTGAAGTGCTTTTCAGGCGCTTTTGAAGCGCTTTCAATTCATTTCAATGGAGAGGGGCGTTTTTTCAGCGCACTGCCTCAGTGTGAAAGCATCCATTGATTTTAATGGAAATAAGTTTTCAGGCGCTTTTTTTAGAGTGAAAGCGCCTGAAAAGCGCCTCAAGCCTCGTACACACGACCGATTTTCTCGTCCAAAACCGTCAAGAAAAGTGCCGCGAGAGCTTTTTTGTCGAGAAAAACGTTCGTGTGTATGGTTTTACGACGAGAAAATTGCAGAGAATCTCGACGAGAAAATAGAGAACCTGCTCTCTATTTTCTCGTCAGGATTCCAGATTTCCTCGTCGTGTTTCTCGTCGGCCTGTTTTGTGACGAGAAAATGGTTCGTGTGTATGCTTTTACGACTCTTCCAAAAGCGCGCATGCTCACAAGCAACTATGAGACGGGAGCGCATCTTCTGGTAAAACAAGGCTTCGTAATGGAGAGAGCACATTCGTCACGCTCAAAATTATTGCATCGTTTAAATGTTCTGCATTGAAATCTTCGTTAGAATGTTACATTAATCAAAACGAGTGACCTTCTTTTGCTGCTGATATTCACACAGAGTTATGACTATTTTTTTTAACCTTTTTCATGCTGCTCTTAAGAAGATTTATGTGTATTATATCGTGCAAGTTTTTAGGAATAATTTAAATGGTTATATTTTTCAAAATGATGTTAATTATAATTTCGCAATGTTTTAATAGTGATCTCCCATTTAATTTTGGAATCTATATTTAGTTAAATTTTCCACCATGTTTTTTTGCAAATCAGATTTAGTTATTCTTTTGGGGGGTTGTTATCTGTCCCTTTTTTGTCAGTCAAATGTATCTGCTTACTCCAAAGCTAGATTTTTAATTTTTACAAATACACATAGTCAAGTATGAACTTAAACAAAAATCACATTTATTCATGTTTCGAAATAAAATAAAGAGAAGGCAGCGCTGGAGAACCTGCTGCCATTTGTGCATCCCAGGGACCCCAGAGCACACAGCAACCCTGTGTGGACCCTAAAATTGGGAGGTTGAGAAGGCCAACATTTCTGAACACAATCTGATGCTGGCCTCCCAGAGGTCAGGAACAGCAGCAGGTGATATATATGTCCCAAGTGTGTGGTACTAAAACAGGCTGCCTTCTGTCCGACCACAATGAAGCAAGGCCATCACTTCCTCTTCTTCCTGGCAACCTTCCCTGCAACCTTCCCTGAAGCCTTCCCTGCAGCCTTCCTTCTTCGTTTGGCTGGAGGCTGGGCCACTGGAGGGGTACTCCTGTCAGGAGGAGGAGGAGGAGATGTAGCAGAAGGGGGTGGGGCAGAAGAAGAAGGTGGAGGTGTAGCAGAAGGGGGTGGGGCAGAAGAAGAAGGTGGAGGTGTAGCAGAAGGGGGTGGGGCAGAAGAAGGTGGAGGTGTAGCAGAAGGGGGTGGGGCAGAAGAAGAAGGGGGAGGTGTAGCAGAAGGGGGTGGGGCAGAAGAAGAAGGTGGAGGTGTAGCAGAAGGGGGTGGGGCAGAAGAAGGGGGAGGTGTAGCAGAAGGGGGTGGGGCAGAAGAAGAAGGGGGAGGTGTAGCAGAAGGGGGTGGGGCAGAAGAAGGTGGAGGTGTAGCAGAAGGGGGTGGGGCAGAAGAAGAAGGGGGAGGTGGAGGTTGAGGTTGGGTCAGTTGTGCCACCTCACATATGGCGGTATTGGGGGTAATTTTCTCCATCACCCCCTTGTTGAGCAAGGTGATGAGCAGGGACTCGCATAGGAGGCGTTGCTCCATGCTCATCACCTTGAACTTAGCCTCCACTAGGCCGGCAATGGCCTCTTCAGGGGATGTGGGCTCCTGGAGGGTGGCATGGGCCTCACGAATAAGGGCCATTGCTGCCTCACTCGTGCTCCTGTCCCTCCTGCCTCTTTTGGGAAGCCGGATGGGAGGCACCTGGGATCTGGTGCTTCTCCTTTGCCCTGCCACCTCCTGTCTGCCACTGGGCCCTGCCACCTCCTGTCTGCCACTGGGCCCTGCCACCTCCTGTCTGCCACTGGGCCCTGCCACCTCCTGGCTGCCACTGGGCCCTTCCTCCTCCTGCCTGACAGTTTCCAGACCCTCCTCCTGGCTGATTTCATCCTGTGTATGAAAAAGGGACATAGTTTAATATGTTGGTTTAATCTTTGCATCAAACTTTGTAATCCTGATTGAAGCAATTAGAATGTAAATCCATAAATCCTTGCTTTAAATTTACCACTACATCAGATTGCAGACTAATGTCTACAGATCTTGATTTCACTTGTGGAATCCAAAATATTTTATGTTTGTCATCTTGACATATTTGTCAAACATTAAGTTTATCCCAATACATTTTCAGTTAATATTATACCTGGCTCCAGATGGCCAAATCAGGATCATCCAGGATGGCTGCCTCCTCTTGCTCCAGAGAAGGCTCAGGTTGGCTGCAGGGAAGTCTGGGGGGAAGAGTGGAGAGTGATGGCCTTGTCTCAATGTGGTCATCCAGGAAGGACATCCTGTAGTACCACAAAATCGGGACATAAACATCACCTGCTGCTGCTCCTGACCTCTGAGAAGCCAGCACCTTAGAGCGTTCAGTCCTGTAGGTACCTCTCAAGCTGCCAATTTTAGTGTCCACTTGTTTTGCTGTGGCTGTGGGCACCTTGGTATGCACAAATGGGAGCAGCTTCTCCAGCGCTGCTTTTCTCACCCCTCTTTTTTTTGTGGATGGGGTTTTTCGTCTCCCACAGAGCCGGCAGCTCCCTTACCCGGTCAATAAATTCCGCCAGGAAATCCTTGTCGCTTATAAAGACATTCATATTGTATCTGCAAGTTAAATAAATTATATATAACTAATGTGAGGCAAACAGTCTAACCTCCTTAACATCCTAGTCACCATATATATCCTCCAACATTCTCAAGACAGTATAGGCCAACAATTTGTACAAGTCACAAAATCACATACCTTCGTTCGCACGTCCGTCACTTGAACTCCTCTCTCCGCACACCGAACGTACTATAGTCACATGTGTGTTTGCTATATACACACCACGCATGCGTCAAAATACGAACACGTCGCTCTGCACACGTCGCCCGCCCATGACGTTCTAACTAACATCTTTTCCCCGCCCCTTCTCTTTCGGCGCGCAGACAGATATGGCGGAGTTACAGCAGGTGTCTGATAATTCCGCAACTAACGAGGAGGAGACAAGCCCGGAGACCGAGGAAACGTCACGATCAAGGAGGAGATTCAAGGCATCGAATATGTCTTTGGCGGAGATGGCGGAGATGGTGGACATCTTGCTCAAGTCTGATTATGATGCAAAGCATGGGCCGTATAGCAAACCAAATAGAAGGAAGGCCAAAATCCTCACTAAAGTCGTGAAGAGTCTGAAGGCGAATTTCTGGGTGAAACGCTCAAATGAGCAGCTCAGAAAGAGGTGGTCAGACCTCAAACTGAGGGAGCCAGAGCAGTTGAGGAGCATAAAGAGAATGCTCGCTAAAAGTAAGTAAAATGTAGACTTTTCTGCTATTAATCTTTTTCTAAACTTACATGTTGCTCTTTATTTTGGTTTCTCATATTGGACTCCCTTCCAAAATGTAATATTTTGAACTTGGTTGGGCACAGTAATCATTCGTTACGTTACAGACACTTCGTTCGGCCACTATCTGCGGTTTTGGCTTATTTTAGAGCCACAAAAGTAATTAGACATCTGCCATTTTTGCTCAAATATTGTGGCGAAATTTTTAGGCTAGATGATGTGTTTGTAAAGAGAATGAAATGCAAACTTTTATCAGTGTAAAGGAGAGGACACTCAGCAGCTGCTTCCACATCTGTACTTTGGAGCACTATAGTGTGGGCCACCAGACCCGCCTTTTTTGGGTGTCCCACACAGGTGCATCAGTGAATTTTTGTGGTGCCTCCATGTCAAATAAATTACATCCAAAGGTGAATACTAAACATATTCTTGGTCATAAATAATGCATTCTTCTTTAAATTCCGCCCAAACACACACTTGTACCACACTTCCAAGCAATTTAGCCTGTTTTTATTTTAACATTGAGATTTACAGTGTGATAAATAGACCTTTTGTTTGATTCTCATAGGGGAGAGAAGACTGGGAGGAGAACACTCCAGGGAGCACATGCACCCCACAACTTCCAAGCAACCCCAAACTCCCAAAGACCCACAACCGAAAGATGTGCAGGAAGTTGAGGTGGAGGAAGGAGAAGTGCAGGAAGGAGAGGTGGATGACGTTGTGGATCTGGTCACCACAACAGGTCAGTATCTGTCACCACAGCTTCAGGTAAGAGATGTAGGCCTGCAGAGTTATAATACCTTTTGTTTTTTGTTTTTAGGGGATATAAATGTTGTGAAGGATAGTACACGGTTCTCTGCTGACAGTGCCCTCCACCTCATCCAACAAGTGATGGAATGTAGCACGGAACTGGACCTAATTAAACAAAGAATCCATGTGATGGAACAAACATTTAAAGACATTCTCAATGTTTTGGGGAGAATTCAATAAGCCATCCAAACACATTTGTTTTTACATGTTTGTTATTGCACATTTTCGAATATTTTTGACAATCAAACCAGCCAAAAATTTAATCTGCACACAGTGTGTCAACATGTGCTATCTGCCATCAGGGGATATCCATGTACGTCTTTTGGGGGTGCAACCCCTTCCTCGTATCTAAAGTCGGTGAACTGAGGAAGGGGTTGCACCCCCAAAACACGTCCATTGATCACCCCTGATGGCAGATAGCACATGTTGACAATAGGGATCAGGATTGTAAACTTCCTAGATGAAAAAAATCCCAAATGTGTGCATATTCAATTTTTGGCTGGGCATGGGGTGGCAGGACCCCATATTAGGACGGGCACATAGAGACATAGTTTGTGTAAGTGAATGTCTCAGATTGTCTCAGAATTTTTGGAATGCAACTGTTATTTTTGTATTTTCATAAGCAAAAAATTGCCGGGTTGTGGCCAGGCCAACCCAAAAAACCAGAAAAAACATTACTAAATTATTTTGGGGGGGGGGGGAGATGTGTTTGGCCACAGGATAGCATTGCAGTGGCGGTGCGTCCAGAGTGGGCGCTGGAGCACTGCCCCCTCTCTCCTGTGCCCATCACTCAGAACAATACATAGGTTCATGCGTTGCATGAACCTATGTATTATCTATGCCGCCCACTATTCAGGTGGATGGCCTCTTGTAAAGCGACCGACATATGAATAATTGCGGCATTTAGGGGGTTACTTGGTACTGACCGTTACCCTTTCTATACAAGTAAACCTATTACCGTTAATCAATCTGGTATTGGCGTCCATTACTATATTTCACAACTGTTTGGGTTAGTGTGGGATTGTTCAGGTACTGGTATAGAAGCTATATATATATATATATATATATATATATATATATATACCAACCCTAGATTAGCTGTGCCAGGGAAGGGTCGAGTAGATTGCCGGGGGTTAGCTGTGCTGTGTACAGGGCCCAAAACAAAACCAGCGGCTCTCTTAGTTTGGGGGTATCACTACATATATATATATATATATATATATATATATATAAAACAAAACAGTGTTGCGCTTCCTAAATACAAAATAACTCCCCATAATCCTTAAATGAGAATAAGTGATTAACTTGCAATATAGCAATATACTGAGTGCACAATCAATGATTCGTGTTCCCTGACTGGGAATAGTAAACCAAAAATGAAAAATAGGTGTTCCCTGAATGGGAATAGTGAACAATAAAACAAAACAATACAATAAAGTCCACACACTAAAAAGAAATTAAGAGTCCAAATGCGCAAGTATAGTCCTCAGAGTCTTCTGCATAAAAAATGCACAACACACCACTAGTGCCTGAATGTTGAAAATGCAAGTGCTCTCCTCCACCTCCATAGTTGCCAACAGTCACGGATTGGCCGGGACATTCCCGGGATTCAAACCCTTTTCCCGGATTTATTTTGTCCCGGCCAATGTCCCGGCCAATCCGGTTTTTCCAGTTTTTCGCGAATTTGGTTGCCGCGGGCCGCCGCCGCTAGAGGTCCATGGCTGGCGGAGACAATGTCTCCGCCGGCCGCCATTTTCAAGAAGACTAAAACACGGATGTAGTACAATAGAAAATAAAGCTGCTGCGGCGCCGCCCACACCCCGCGCCTCCCCGGGGTGGGCGGCGCCGCAGCAGCTTTATCTTCTATTGTACTACATCCGTGTGTTGGCTGGCCGGCCACCCCCCCGCCCCGCCCCTTTGCAGGTCTGTCTGTAATGGAAAGGGGTGGGCGGGGCCGCTTCACTGAGGGGCAGTTTGAGTGGTCGAGTTTCCTCAGCGTGCTCCCTAGCTGCCTGGTTGTGCCTGGTTGCTATAGAAACATGTGCGCGCGCAGACAGGAGGAAGGTAGTTGTTCCGTCAGATTAGGCAAGGTGGCACTTTACTTCCAGGAGATGTGAGTGGGGAAGATGAGGTAAAAAATGACTTCTTCATATGGGAGAAGGGGGTGTTAACACTGTGTGGACTGGATGGGGCATCATGGTGGGGGAAACAGATCATCATCTTCCTGCCAAGTCCTAGAACATTAGATGGGACCATGGATGATGGGGGTTGTATTCCTTGGAAAGCCACAAAAGTCCGTCCATACCTAATAGAAATACATTCTGGCAGCAGAGGAGTTGTAGAACACAGGTCTATGTTAGGGGTCTGGCCTGAATTATGGGTGTCTTGTCCTCAGAAGTGCAGGTTGAAGGTAATGGGATTGCATAGTTGCCAACAGTCACGGATTGGCCGGGACATTCCCGTGATTCAAACCCTTTTCCCGGATTTATTTTGTCCCGGCCAATCCGGTTTTTCCCGTTTTCCGCGAATTTGGTCGCCGCGGGCCGCCGCCGCTAGAGGTCCACGGCTGGCGGAGACAATGTCTCTGCCGGCCGCCATTTTCAAGAAGACCAAAACACGGATGTAGTACAATAGAAAATAAAGCTGCTGCGGCGCCGCCCACACCCCGCGCCTCCCCGGGGGTGGGCGGCGCCGCAGCAGCTTTATCTTCTATTGTACTACATCCGTGTTTTGGCTCGGGGAAGGGGAAACAGTAATGGCGGCCGAGACAGGAGACGCCTGTGGTTAAGGGGGGACTCCGCTGGGGACGCCTGTGGCAAGGGGGGACTCCGCTGGGGACGCCTGTGGTAAGGGGGGACTCCGCTGGGGACGCCTGATGTAAGGGGGGACTCCGCTGGGGACGCCTGATGTAAGGGGGGACTCCGCTGGGGACGCCTGATGTAAGGGGGGACTCCGCTGGGGACGCCTGATGTAAGTACTTGCCTCAGCTACTCACTGTGGTCCCTGGTAATAAGGTGATTGGTCCCTCAGGCCGGGTTCACACTTGTGCGACACGACAGCTGTCCTACTTTGGATCCGACTTTGCCCTGCGACATGAAGCCGACATATGTCCGACTTTCAATGAACGGGGATCCGACTTGGATCCCCGCCAATACCAGACACTGTGTTTGGTATGAATCTTGAGGGGGAACTCCAGGCCAAATTTTAAATAAAAAACCGGCATGGGTTCCCCCTCCAGGAGCATACCAGGCCCTTGGGTCTGGTATGGATTTTAAGGGGAACCCCTACGCCGAAAAAACGGCGTGGGGGTTCCCCCAAAATCCAAACCAGACCCTTATGTAAGGGTGCCGGGATGATTGAAGAGCTAACACCAGATGTTTGTAGTATCTTTATCTGTTGATTGTTAAACTCTGGAATACACATATTTCTATTGTGGTGTAGGATCTGGGCCCGCTGTCCCTCCATTGTTCCTTCTCTTTCCTTCCTTCTCTTTCCTTCCCTCCCTCTTTCTTTCTCCCTCCATCCCTCATTCATCTCAGACTCTAACCACACCCCATTTGAGCCACGCCCATTTAAGCCACTCCCACTACCCCGTGTAAACCACGCCCATTTTTCGCAGCACCCCGCTTTTTTCTCCTAAGGTATGACACACCTACAAACGAATGCCCCGCCCCCGTATTATAGCAAGGCTCCGCCTACATGCGAAAAAGTGTCCCGCATTTTTTTTTTGCAATGTTGGCAACTATGCACCTCTATATCCTAGCCGCTCACCTCACGTTCTGACCCCTGTTTCACCAGCAGGTCAGAAAAAGCAGGTTCCCTCTCAGGGATATTAACGGATCAACTGGTCATGGAGCTCCTATTCCTTTTTGTGCTGCCTCCGGCTGATTAGATGGATACTAGCCAGTACAGATTCCCTCAATGGGGTCCGGTGCACATAGGAATAGAAAAGGCAAAATCTAGTGCTCTCTGATTATAAAAACGGTTTATTTGCTCATTAAAACTCTAAAACGTTACTCACAAACGCAGCACTTAAGCAGTGCAGGCTCAGGATGCATAGAAACTACAAGATGCTTGCGGGATGACGTAGCCACTGCGACTCCTTCCCCCCTATACGCGTTACATTGAGGGACCCCTTGCTGAAGAAGTCATTCTACGTAACGCGTATAGGGGGGAAGGAGTCGCAGTGGCTACGTCATCCCGCAAGCACAGAGATCCACGTCCTGTCAGGGAGAGGAGACCGATGCTGTGTGCCTTGTACATAGGGACACAGATCGGTCTCCTCCCCCAGTCAGTCCCCTCCCCCCACAGTAACAATCACCTAGCAGGGAACACATTTAACCCCTTCCTCGCCCCCTAGTGTTAACCCCTTCCCTGCCAGTCACATTTATACAGTAATCAGTGCATATTTATAGCACTGTTCGCTGTATAAATGTGAATGGTCCCAAAAATGTGTCAAAAGTGTCCGATGTGTCCGCCATAATGTCGCAGTCACAATAAAAATCGCAGATCGCCGCCATTACTAGTAAAAAAAAAATAATACATTTTTTTTTCAGAATTCTATTCCCTATTTTGTAGGCGCTATAACTTTTGCGCAAACCAATCACTATACGCTTATTGCGATTTTTTTTTTTACCTAAAATATGTAGAAGAATACGTATCGGCCTAAACTGAGAAAAAAAATAGTTTTAAAAAAAAATTGGGATATTTATTATAGCAAAAAGTAAAAAATATTGTGTTTTTTTCAAAATTGTCGCTCTATATTTGTTTATAGCGCAAAAAATAAAAACCGCAGAAATGATCAAATACCACGAAAAGAAAGCTATATTTGTGGGGGAAAAAAAGGATGTCAATTTTGTTTGGGAGCCAAGTCGCACGACCGCGCAATTGTCATTCAAAGCGTGACAGTGCTGAAACCTGAAATTTTGCCTGGGCAGGAAGGGGGTTATGTGCCCAGTTATCAAGTGGTTAATGCAGAGACATGCTTTGTTAGCAATGCCAACCCGACTGAACTCCCGCACATGGGCGGGAGTGATGTCATCCCTGCCAAGCCAATAAAAGCGGCAACAATCGAGACCCAGAAGCTGGCCGCCCGAAGATGTCAGCAGCTGGGTGGGGCACTCGGGGATGCCTTATTGCTGGAGCTGAGGTGAGTATAGTTCATTTTTTTTTGTCACCAGAACAGGTTTCCTTATTGGAGCATTTCCTTTCTTCACCTGTTCTGGAGACCACTTCAATATTTTGGATTTTCTATCACTTCCAATCCCGCTGACCATGGTCCCTGCAACAAAGAGAGTAGTTGAATCTCCCCAGTAGTGACATCCAGGGCCGCCATCAGGAATTTTGGGGCCCCTTACACAGCTCCAGGCATGGGCCCCCTGGAGCAGAGGAGAACCGGGGGGGGGGGGGGTTGCTGCCGCCGCGAATTCAGAAGCGGGGGGGGGGGGCTGCCGCAAATTCAGAAGCGGGGGGGTGCCACGAATTGAGAAGCAGGGGGTTTGGGTGCTGACGAACAAAAAAAAAACAGAAGAACAAAAAAAAGGGGGGTTGCCATCAAGGGTCCTGGGGCTGGGGACCCCTGGGCCCCTTACAAAAAAAAAAATATATTAAAAAAAAGGGGAGGTTTCCATCCGGGGCCCTGTGGACCTCCGAGCCTTTGGGCCCCTTACAAAAAAAAAAAAAAAAAAAAAAATAAAAAAATTAAAAATAATAATAATAATTTAATAATAAAAAAATTATAAAAAAAAAAAAAGGGAGGTTTCCATCCGGGGCCCTGTGGGACCTCCGGGCCTCTGGGGACCTATGGGCCCCTTACAAAAAATAAATAAAAATTAATTAATTAAATAAAAAAAACAAATAAAATAAAAAAAATAATAATAACAAAAATTGTAAAAAAATAAAAAAAAATAAAAAAGGGGGGTTGACATTCGGGGCCCTGGGGAACTCTGGGCCCCTTACAAAAAAAGGGGGGCCATCCGGACCCCTTACAGGTGTACTGCCTGTACCCCCCTGATGGCGGCCCTGGTGACATTGACAGAGTTCAACACCTGACAAGGGTTCTAACCCTTACCCACTCCACCCAAAAACTAAAATCTTTACATACACTTATGGAATTGGTCTTCCAAATTAGATTTTTTACAGTACAGTAGATGACAGCGATTGTATTAAAATAAATTAATCAACTATAAACAGGAAAATGGGCAAGTAGATGACACTTTTTTTTTTTTTTTTATCTCCTAAAGAAATGGTGGGCCTTGTTTGTTCAAAGGGATGTGGAAACTGTAAATCTGGTCCCGCCAATTAAACAGCACAATGTTCCAAAATTAAAAAATGCGGTCTATGCTTAAAACTAGAAAGCGGAGTATGTTTATGTTTTTTATTCTTAGTCCCAAACTCAGCTTTGGTGCGTCTGATGAAAAGGAAGCTAACAGACGGGGCACATTTACCACTTTAATCAGATGGACTAAAGCTTTCCTGCCAGGACTACGTTTCCAGTTATTTATAGGACTTGGAACTTCCCTACGAACGCATCACTGCATTAGGTTATTCCTCTCCTATGCTGAGCTTAAAGAGAAACTTTAAATTTAAATTGAAAATATGTGAACAGGCAGGCCTTACTTTGCAGAAGAGACATACAGGGGAATTAATTCCTGGCAATTCTGCCATGCCTCCACAAGATAAATGTCAGTGCTTGCCCAAATTGATGTACCTATTTTAAAACAGATACATCAGTGTGGGGAAAGCACCCCTGCCATGCGAGGGGCACTGAGACTGGAGTGTTCTCCATCCTCAGTGAGGCTCAGCTCCCTTCATGCCACTGCATCTGTCACACAGACAGCATAGTGGGCAAGGAGTTTTGGTGCTGGGGGGAAGCCTCATGGGGTTCAAAGACACTAGACAACCTGCTATTGGCTGTAGGATGTGCCCATTGTCTGTCAATCAAAAGGAGAGAGCTGACCTGATGGGGAGCTAAGATTTGCAACATTTTGCCATCATCAAAATTTTATTCTGATGAACCTTACAATAATAGCTGTAAGGCTACATGTCCACGGACGTTTTAAAAAACGGGTTGTAAAGCTAGTACAGACGCCAGGAAAAAAAAAAAAATGTCCACGTTTTTCATTGAATTCAATGCACGTTTCGCCGCGCTAGCTTTCAGGCGCGTTTTTCTTTCTCTATTCAAAATCAATTGTTCCCTATGGGAGCCCATTGATTTAAATAGAGGTTGCACCAGAAGTCGGATCAAGATGATCCGACTTGCGGGGCGACTCGTGTGCGGAGAATCTTGAAGGGGAACCCTGCAAAATTTTTTTAAAAAAAATTGCGTGAGGTTCCCCCCAGGACGATACCAGACCCTTCGGTCTGGTAGTATCTTGAGGGGAACCCCCACACCAAAAAAAAAATGGCGTGGGGATTCCCCCAGGATCCATACCAGACAGACCCTTATCCGAGCACGCAGCCCGGCAGGTCAGGAAAGGGGGGCGAGCGAGCGCCCCCCACCTAGACCATACCAAGCCACATGCCCTCAACATGGAGAGGTTGGTGCTATGGGGCAGTGGGGGCACTGCGCCCCCCACCCCAAAGCACCTTGTCCCCATGTTGATGAGGACAAGGGCCTCTTTCCGACAACCCTGGCCATTGGTTGTCAGGGTCTGCGGGCGAGGGGTTTATCGGAATCTGGGAGCCCCCTTTAATAAGGGGGCCCCCAGATCCCGGCCCCCACCCTATGTGAATGAGTATGTTGTACATTGTACCCCTATCCATTCACCTGGGGGAAAAAAGTGTCAATAAAAAAAACACACTAGACAGGTTTTTAAAGTAATTTATTAGGCAGCTCCGGGGGTCTTCTTCCAACTTTGGGGGTCTCTTCCGACTTCTCCGCTCTCTGGTTCCTCTGCCACACTCCTCCGCTATCTTCTGCTCTTTTGCCGCTCTTTTGCTAGTGTTGGCCCGGTCTTCTCCGCCGTATTCTTCCCTCTTCTCTTCTTCGATGTTGACACGACACTCTCGCCCGCTGTAATGCCGTGTGCGCGGTGCGCAATGACTTATATAGGCATGGGGCGTGGTTACCCGGGGGAGAGCGTTGTGTCAACATCGAAGAAGTGAAGAGGAAAGAAGACGGCGGAGAAGACCGGCCAACACTAGCAAAAGAGTGGCAAAAGAGCAGAAGATAGCGGAGGAGCCCGGCAGAAGAACCAGAGAGCGGAGAATTCAGAAGAGACCCCCAAAGTCGGAAGAAGACCCCCGGAGCTGCCTAATAAATTACTTTAAAAACCTGTCTAGTGTGTTTTTTTTATTTGGAACTATACTCATCTCTCCTCCAGGGATGCAAAATCAGTGAGCTCCTTCAGCAGCTCTGACATCTTAGCCTGGTCTTCTTTCATGTATGGAATATTTAGCCATCTTAGTGGGCTGTGCCAGCATAACACATACTTGGGAGTCCAATTGTCCTGACAGGTGCAGAAAGTATACACTGAGCTGCACATGCACAGTTACTCTACATT
The DNA here is from genome assembly GCA_029206835.1 of Rana muscosa. Classification (NCBI taxonomy): domain Eukaryota; kingdom Metazoa; phylum Chordata; class Amphibia; order Anura; family Ranidae; genus Rana; species Rana muscosa. Next base: position 421,428,015 of record CM055120.1, read on the forward strand.
GTGAAGAAGATTGCAAACAGGTAGGTAAGTATTTTTTATATACTTTGGGGAAATATAATAAACTATTTGCAGGTGTGGCTCTTTAAAAGGTCTTGCACTAGATTATACAAATACTTAATGTAGCGCTAAAGTTCAATAGATGTCTGAAGTGTACAATCCATATAAAGAGTGACAATAATAAAATAAACAAAATATACAAAACAATATAGCGTTCAATTAGCGAGGGTAAGATTGCTTAAATAATGAAATTAGTGATGAGCCGAACACCCCCGAACGGACCGAAAGTTCGCACGAACTTTAGAAACCTATTAAATACAATGGATGCGAACCTTCGAAATCTAAAGTGCTATTTATAACGACTAATATGCATGTTATTGTCCTAAAAAGGGTTTGGGAACCCGGGTTCTGCACCAGGGGACATGTATCAATCCAAAAAAAAGTTTTAAAAACGGCCATTTTTCGGGAGCAGTCATTTTAATGATGCATAAAGTGAAAAAAAAAAGTCAAATATTCCTTTAAATATCGTACCTGGGGGGCGTCTAAAGTATGCCTGTGAAGTGCCACGTGTTTCCCGTGTTTAGAACTGTCCCTGCACAAAATTACATTTCTAAAGGAAAAAAAGCCATTTAAAACTGCTTGCGGCTTTAATGTAATGTCTGGTCCCGGTAATATGGATGAAAAACTTTAAGAAAAATGGCATAGCTACCCCATCACAGCCCCTACCCCAGCCCATTACCAGCCCCTTTGGGTCTTGTATGGATATTAAGGGGAACCCCGCACACAAAATAAAAAAGGCCCTATATACTCTGAACAGCCGTATACAGGCGGTGCATACAAGACAGGGACTGTAGGTTTGCTCTTATGTAGAATCTGTTTGTAATTTTGAACAGGTACATTGTTTAAGTGTAGCTCCAGCCAAAAAATCTATTTTTAAGCTTTTTGGAAAACATAGGGAAGGGTTATCACCCCTGTAACATTTGTTTTGCTGTCTGTGCAGTGTGCACCTGTTCAGAACAGTTCACCTCACTTTCCGTCCTAATGACAAATGTGTTTTGAAAATTTGGGGTTTTTATTGAAACAAGAATTGGTGATAAAGCATCAGTGGAGAGGAGACACTTTTTTTCCCATATTAACTCTTACAGGAGAGAATTTCCCTTCCTAGGGGTAGATTTCCTCTCACTTCCTGTTGTATCCTTCCGTTTGCAAGGAGGAGTCGTTTGTAAGTTGGATGTTTGAAAGTAGGGGCCTGCCGTATATACTCAGTTGAAATTTGCCCCTTACATGTTGGTGTTGCCACAACACTGTGAGCCCTCACAGTTACTCTTGGTGGGCGCATGAATGGGCTCTGCTGTGAATTATTAGATCAAGAATTGTAATTGCATGCCCCTGTTGAACAGGGGCTGAAAAATTGGGCCTTTGGTGGTGGTGGTGTTGACACAACACTGTAAGGCCTCACAGTTAGTCTTGGTGGGCGCAGGAATGGGCCCTTCTGTGAATTATTAGATCAAGAATTGTAATTACATGCCCCTGTTAAACAGGGGCAGAAAAATTGGGCCTTAGGCACTGGTGCCACAACACTGCAACCCCTCACAGATACTGTACTTGGAGCACAGCAATGAGCCCTGTTGCAAAGTATTGCATCAAAAATTGTAATTACACGCCCCTGTTAAACAGGGGCTGAAAAATTGGGCCTTTGCCACTGGTGCTGGTGCCACGACACTGCAACCTCTCCCAGATGCTCTAGTTGGAGTGCAGGAATGAGCCCTGCTGCAAAGCATTGCATAAAAAATTGTAATTACATGCCCCTGTTAAACAGGGGCATAAAAATTGGGCCTTAGGCACTGGTGCCACAACACTGCAACCCCTCACAGATACTGTACTTGGAGCACAGCAATGAGCCCTGTTGCAAAGTATTGCATCAAAAATTGTAATTACACGCCCCTGTTAAACAGGGGCTGAAAAATTGGGCCTTAGCCACTGGTGCTGGTGCCACGACACTGCAACCTCTCCCAGATACTCTAGTTGGAGTGCAGGAATGAGCCCTGCTGCAAAGCATTGCATAAAAAATTGTAATAACACGCCCCTGTTAAACCAGGGCTGAAAAATTGGGCCTTAGCCACTGGTGGCGGCACCCAGAAACAAAAATGTTCTTCCAAGCTATCATCATCAATCGGATCATTGAAGAGGAGGAGGATAGTCAGTCAACATAACAGGACAGTCTCTCAGCATCAGCATCAGTCTTGAAGGGATGTGACATTTGAAAATAAATTAGTCTGTTATATCAGTTTCAGGTGTTTGGTAGCTGGTGGTGATCCAAGACTGGTTCATCTTTATGAAGGTCAGTCGATCAACAGAGTCGGTGGACAGGCGCACCCTGTGATCCGTGACAAATCCTCCAGCAGCACTGAATGTGCGTTCTGAAAGAACGCTGGATGCAGGACAGGCCAGTAGCTCAATTGCATACTGTGCAAGCTCTGGCCAGTGATCCATCCTCAAGACCCAGTAAGCCAGAGGATTTTCGGTGGGGAAGGTGTCCAAGTCTGACCTTGCCCCTAGGTATTCCTGCACCATGTATATCAGACGCTGGCGATGGTTTCTGGAACCGATAATACCTTGGGGCTGCGGACTAAAGAATTGTCTGAACGCATCGGTCAGACGGCCACCTTCCCCACCGCTCCTTCTTTGACTGACCGAAGCCTCAGCAACTCGTTGTCCAGGACCAGGAGTTTGTAACCTCCCAGTCTCTGGGAACGCATTGCACAGACCTTTCTGCAAGGCCTCCCGGAGTTGTCTCATCCTCTGCTCCCTCTGTGATGGTAAGATAAGGTCCGAAACCTTACCCTTGTACCGTGGATCAAGGAGAGTGGCCAGCCAGTAATGGTCCCTCTCCTTGATCCGAAGAATACGAGGATCCTTCCGCAGACTTTGCAGGATCAGGGAGGCCATGCAGCGTAGGTTAGTTGAGGCATTCAGTCCGGAGTCCTCTGGGTCACTAAGGACGACATGATCCGCAGCCACCTCCTCCCAGCCACGTACAAGTCCACTGGTTTCTTGGGACTGTAAATCATCCCTAAAAGACTGCTGCTGATGATGCTGAGTGCCAGGCTCCACCTCCATGCTGACACAATCCTCCTCCTCCTCTTCTTCCTGTGCGATGGGTGGGACAGAAGGAACACTGTCTGGGTAAAGGGGGCCTTGAGAGGCAAGGAAGTCCTCCTCTTCCTGCCTCTGTTCTGCCTCAAGTGCCCTGTCCATTATTCCATGCAGCGTATGTTCCAACAGGTGGACAAGAGGTACAGTGTCACTGATGCATGCACTGTCACTGCTCACCATCCTCGTGGCCTCCTCAAATTGTGCCAGGACAGTGCATGCATCCCTGATCATGCCCCACTGGCGTGGTGAAAAAAACCCGAGCTCCCCTGACCCTGTCCTGGTGCCGTAGTCGCACAGGTACTCATTGATGGCCCTCTGCTGTGTGTGCAGCCGCTGCAGCATGGCCAACGTTGAGTTCCACCTGGTGGGCATGTCACATATAAGGCGGTTCTTGGGCAGGTTCAACTCCTTTTGCAGCTCAGCCAGGCGAGCACTGGCATTATAAGATCTGCGGAAATGCACACAGACTTTCCTGGCCTGCCTCAGGACATCCTGTAAGCCCGGGTACCTGCCCAAGAACCGCTGCACCACCAGGTTAAGGACGTGAGCCCCACAGGGCACATTGGTCAGTTGTCCCTGTCGGAGAGCAGAGAGGAGGTTGGTGCCATTGTCGCAAACTACCATTCCTGGCTTAAGCTGGCGTGGCGTCAACCACCTCTCGGCCTGCCCCTGCAGAGCAGACAGAACCTCTGCCCCAGTGTGGCTCCTGTCCCCCAAACACACCAGCGCAAGCATGGCATGGCATCTTTTTGCCTGCGTACTTGCGTAGCCCCTTGAACGCCTACGGAGCACCGCTGGTTCCGAGGACAAAGCACAGGAAGAGGCCATGGAGGAAGAAGAAGAGCAGGGGGTGGAGGACAGAGGTGTGTCACAACCAGTAGTAGCATTTTGGAGGCGTGGCGGTGGAACAACCTCCAACACTATTGCACCTTGTCCTGCATCCTTCCCAGCTGCCAAAAGAGTGACCCAATGGGCCGTGAAAGAAAGGTAACGTCCCTGTCCATGCCTGCTGGACCATGAGTCAGTGGTAATATGCACCTTACCGCTGACCGCCCTGTCCAGCGAGGCCAAGACATTGCCTTCCAAATGCCGGTAGAGAGCCGGAATCGCCTTCAGTGAGAAAAAGTGGCGTTTGGGAACCTGCCACTGAGGAACCGCACATTGCACAAACTCACGGAAGGGGGCCGAGTCTACCAACTGAAAAGGCAGCAGTTGAAGCGCTAGCAATTTAGCCAAGCTAGCATTCAACCGCTGGGCATGTGGATGGCTGGGAGTGAACTTCTTTCGACGGTCCAGCAGCTGGGGCAGGGAAATTTGCCTGCTAGAATCGGACGTCGGTGTGCTGCTAGCAGAGTGCCCGCAAGTACTTGGCTGTGACACACCTAATTCTACACCTTATTCCTCTCAAAGCAGGTTTCAGAGAGGACTGAAGGTATAGTGGGGTTGGAGATCCCAGCTGATGCGGTGCAAGAAGAGGTCCGCTTTGTTCTTTGGTGTGGGTCTTTAAGGTACGCTTGCCAACCAGCTGCATGGCAGGTCCACATTTGTCTGGTCAAGCATGTGGTGCCCAAGCGGGTGATGTTTTGGCCACGCGATATATGCTTGAGACATATGTTGCAAACAGCAGCTGTGTGATCTGATGCACTCGACTCAAAAAAGGCCCACACCAAAGAACTTTTTGAATAACGGGCAGAGGCAGCGCCCTGCACAGGCGAAGCTCTGCGGTGTGATTCCGTTGGTGTGCTGCCCTTACGCTGGCCCCCCGAGGGCATCCTGCCTCGTTGGAGATGTGCCTCCTCCTCATCCTCCTCCTCTCTCCTATTAGGCACCCACGTGGAGTCAGTGACCTCATCATCCCCTCCCTCCTCATCACTGGAGCCAATCTGGCAGTATGCTGCAGCTGCTGGAACATGACTGCCAGATTGGTGTCCTTCTTGAGCATCCCCTCTCTCTGCTCTCACGCTACTGCCTTCCTCTAGCTGGGTATCATCATCAGACCCTTCGAAACGCTGGGCATCCTCCTGGAGCATGTACCCAACACTGTGCTCAAACAGTTCGGGGGACTCCTCAGGAGGACATGGTTGGTCTAGGGAAGGAGTGACTGATGATGACATTGATACAAGGGAAGAAGACGCTTTGGCAGCTGCTTTGCCAGTACCCTGAGCCTGGGTGAGAGAGGATGAGGAGGATGAGGAGGGCTTGGTCATCCACTCTACCAAGTCTTCGGCATGATGCGGCTCAAAACGTCCAGCTGCCGAAAAGAAGGACAAGCGTGTCCCATGGCCACGTGCTGATGGCGATGCACCGCGTCCATGACCAGGACTGTTGTCTCTAGACACAGAGCCTGCTTGCCCTCTTTTATTGGCTCCTGACTATCTGCCTTTCCTTGTTTGCCTTCCAGACATTCTAATGGCCTGCAGGGAAATGGGAAAACCAGCAATAAGGCCTAGCTTCAGGAGTATATTTTGCAGGAATCACACTACGCCTGCTGTAGGTGCTGCAAATGCCTGTTGGTGTAACACACCAGGAAAAAGCAGCAATACAGGCTAACTTCAGGTGTAATATGATCAAGAGGCACACTCCGCCCGCTGTAAGTGCCGCAAAATCCTGTTGGTGTAACACACCAGGAAAAAGCAGCAATACAGGCTAAGTTCAGGTGTAATATGATCAGGAGGCACACTCCACCCGCTGTAAGTGCCGCAAATGTCTGTTGGTGTAACACACCAGGAAAAAGCAGCAATACAGGCTAACTTCAGGTGTAATATGGTCAGGAGGCACACTCCGCCCGCTGTAAGTGCCGCAAAATCCTGTTGGTGTAACACACCAGGAAAAAGCAGCAATACAGGCTAAGTTCAGGTGTAATATGGTCAGGAGGCACACTCCGCCCGCTGTAAGTGCCGCAAAATCCTGTTGGTGTAACACACCAGGAAAAAGCAGCAATACAGGCTAAGTTCAGGTGTAATATGATCAGGAGGCACACTCCGCCCGCTGTAAGTGCCGCAAAATCCTGTTGGTGTAACACACCAGGAAAAAGCAGCAATACAGGCTAAGTTAAGGTGTAATATGGTCAGGAGGTACACTCCGCCCGCTGTAAGTGCCGCAAAATCCTGTTGGTGTAACACACTAGGAAAAAGCAGCAATACAGGCTAAGTTCAGGTGTAATATGATCAGGAGGCACACTCCGCCCGCTGTAAGTGCCGCAAAATCCTGTTGGTGTAACACACCAGGAAAAAGCAGCAATACAGGCTAAGTTCAGGTGTAATATGATCAGGAGGCACACTCCGCCCGCTCTAAGTGCCGCAAAATCCTGTTGGTGTGACACACCAGGAAAAAGCAGCAATACAGGCTAAGTTCAGGTGTAATATGATCAGGAGGCACACTCCGCCCGCTGTAAGTGCCGCAAATGCCTGTTGGTGTAACACACCAGGAAAAAGCAGCAATACGGGCTAACTTCATGTGTATAATGTGCAGGAGGCTTAGCAACAATGACACTGACACTGTCCCCTGCCTATCCTTCTCTCTCCCTGCACACAAGGTTTATCAAAGTATATGACACTGACACTCTCCCTGCCTATCCTTCTCTCTCCCTGCACACAAGGTTTAGCAAAGAATATGACACTGACACTGTCCCCTGCCTATCCTTCTCTCTCCCTGCACACAAGGTTTATCAAAGTATATGACACTGACACTCTCCCTGCCTATCCTTCTCTCTCCCTACACACAAGGTTTAGCAAAGAATATGACACTGACACTCTCCCTGCCTATCCTTCTCTGTCCCTACACACAAGGTTTAGCAAAGAATAGATTTGACACTGTCCCTGCCTATCCTTCACTTTCCCTGCTCCGGAACACACTGCACGAGGCCGCCGCGCTGGCGGCCTTTTATAGTGTGGGGCATGTACTAAACCCCCTCAGCTATAATTGGCCACAGGCATCCTGCCTGTGGCCAATCATTGCTCTCCTCGCTGCCGGCGCTGTGATTGGCCAAGCATGCAGGGTCACAGTGCATGCTTGGCCAATCACAGCGCCGGGATTACACTGCGATGGCGCAGTGTATTGTGGGCCGTTCGCGTCACTCGAATTTGGCGCGAACGGCCCAAATCGTTCGTTGTTCGCCGAACGCGCGAACAGCCGATGTTCGAGTCGAACCTATGTTCGACTCGAACACCGAGCTCATCCCTAAATGAAATCATGCAATCACTAAAAAAGTGGTGGAAGTGAATGTCCATAGGTGTAAAGGGACAAAGTCCACCCCAGACCAAAAGCTAGGGATAATGTAACTGGAACATGATGAACCATTGAAACACCCATGGTGATGACGTATCTGCTACCAACTAATAAGGGTGGTGTCAGGGCATTATTGGAGATATTGGCATTCCTGCCAGTGTCCATCATGGCCGTGCCAGACTAACCTCTATGCGCATGCGTGCACCAAATGCGCAGCAGTTGCCCGCATACGCCGGACAGCGCGTACAGACGCACATAGGCTCGCACGCACGCCGTGATTGTATGGGCGCACCCTCCGGCCTATTTAAACCTGTCACTGGCACATACAAGTTGCTTGCTGGATTATAATCAGCTTCCTGTGTCTCCTGTGTCTCCTGTATCTTGTGTATCCTGCATCTCTGGCTTGACCCTTTGCTTGCATCTGGACCTGTGACCCTGCTTATCTCCTCACATCTGACCCCGGCTTGGCTGACTATTTCATTATCTTCTGCTCCTGTGTATGACCCGGCTTGTTCCTGTAATCCTCTTGGAGTGATTCCTGCGTTTGACCCCTGGCCTGGCTACAGACTCTGTTCTTGGTTTACCTATTGTTCCACACCAGAACCTTTCCTTGCAAGGCTACTGATTACGCTCTTCCAGCGCACCCCAGCTGCCTTCTGCCTGCATCTACCCAGTCAGCAGCAGTACTGGCAATCCGTGCACCTTTGGGCCCCGCACTCCCTGTCTCATCCCCAGGGGTGCGGTGCACTTAGCCACAAGGGGCGCCCTCTCAGCAATCCGGCCTCACACCAGAGACTTGACAGGTGGGTACTCTTACCGGAAAGAATGAACACACATGCCGATAGCAGTGAGTCAAACAGGCTTGTAACGACCAATTCCTTGGACTCCAAAGATGTGCAGGGAAGATCTGGCTGAAACCCGGTGATGGATAGATTTAACAGACAGTCACGGATGATAGATGTTCTCGTCAAAGCCACAAAGGGAAGTGGTAAAAACAAGAGAAGCTCCGTATGTTGCAGGTCAAACAAGGGGGATTTATGCCCTAGTTGAAGTCCTTTTGAGACGAAACTCATCGGGCCTGCATTCTATTGCTTCCCACTAGGGATGAGCTTCGTGTTCGAGTCGAACATACATTCGACTCGAACATCGGCTGTTCGATCGTTCGACGAAGATCGAACGATTTGGGCCGTTCGCGCCAAATTCGAGTGACGCGAACGGCCCACAATGCACTACGCCATCGCAGTGTCATCCAGGCGCTGTGATTGGCCAAGCATGCACTGTGACCCCGCATGCTTGGCCAATCACAGCGCCGGCAGCGAGGAGAGCAATGATTGGCCACAGGCAGGATGCCTGTGGCCAATTATTGCTGAGGGTGTTTAGTACACGCCCCACACTATAAAAGGCCGCCAGCACGGCGGCCTAGTGTAGTGTGTTCCGGAGCAGGGAAAGAGAAGCATAGGCAGGGACAGTGACATTTTTTTTTCTTGCTTAACCTGGATTCCTTTAGTTTAGGGAAAGAGAAGGATAGGTAGGGAGAGTGTCAGTCTGTTTTACTGTGCTAAACCTTGTTTGTAGGGACAGGGAAGGACAGTGAGGGAAATTCTCATTGTGCTATACTGTGCTAAAGCATTCCTCATCAACCATCTTTAAAAAAAAAAATTTATAGGGACAGAAAACTATAGGTAGGGAGAGTGTCAGTGTGTTTTACTGTGCTAAACCTTGTTTGTAGGGACAGGGAAGGACAGTGAGGGAAATTCTCATTGTGCTATACTGTGCTAAAGCATTCCTCATCAACCATCTTTAAAAAAACATTTTTTATAGGGACAGAAAACTATAGGTAGGGAGAGTGTCAGTGTGTTTTACTGTGCTAAACCTTGTTTGTAGGGACAGGGAAGGACAGTGAGGGAAATTCTCATTGTGCTATACTGTGCTAAAGTATTCCTCATCAACCATCTTTAAAAAAAAAAAAATTATAGGGACAGAAAACTATATGTAGGGAGAGTGTCAGTGTGTTTTACTGTGCTAAACCTTGTTTGTAGGGACAGGGAAGGACAGTGAGGGAAATTCTCATTGTGCTATACTGTGCTAAAGCATTCCTCATCAACCATCTTTAAAAAAAAAAAAATTATAGGGACAGAAAACTATAGGTAGGGAGAGTGTCAGTGTGTTTTACTCTGCTAAACCTTGTTTGTAGGGACAGGGAAGGACAGTGAGGGAAATTCTCATTGTGCTATACTGTGCTAAAGCATTCCTCATCAACCATCTTTAAAAAAAAAAAAATTATAGGGACAGAAAACTATAGGTAGGGAGAGTGTCAGTGTGTTTTACTGTGCTAAACCTTGTTTGTAGGGACAGGGAAGGACAGTGAGGGAAATTCTCATTGTGCTATACTGTGCTAAAGCATTCCTCATCAACCATCTTTAAAAAAAAAAAAAATTATAGGGACAGAAAACTATAGGTAGGGAGAGTGTCAGTGTGTTTTACTGTGCTAAACCTTGTTTGTAGGGACAGGGAAGGGCAGTGAGGGAAATTCTCATTGTGCTATACTGTGCTAAAGCATTCCTCATCAACCATCTTTAAAAAAAAAAAATTTTATAGGGACAGAAAACTATAGGTAGGGAGAGTGTCAGTGTGTTTTACTGTGCTAAACCTTGTTTGTAGGGACAGGGAAGGACAGTGAGGGAAATTCTCATTGTGCTATACTGTGCTAAAGCATTCCTCATCAACCATCTTTAAAAAAACATTTTTTATAGGGACAGAAAACTATAGGTAGGGAGAGTGTCAGTGTGTTTTACTGTGCTAAACCTTGTTTGTAGGGACAGGGAAGGACAGTGAGGGAAATTCTCATTGTGCTATACTGTGCTAAAGCATTCCTCATCAACCATCTTTAAAAAAACATTTTTTATAGGGACAGAAAACTATAGGTAGGGAGAGTGTCAGTGTGTTTTACTGTGCTAAACCTTGTTTGTAGGGACAGGGAAGGACAGTGAGGGAAATTCTCATTGTGCTATACTGTGCTAAAGCATTCCTCATCAACCATCTTTAAAAAAAAAAAAATTATAGGGACAGAAAACTATAGGTAGGGAGAGTGTCAGTGTGTTTTACTGTGCTAAACCTTGTTTGTAGGGACAGGGAAGGACAGTGAGGGAAATTCTCATTGTGCTATACTGTGCTAAAGCATTCCTCATCAACCATCTTTAAAAAAAAAAAATTATAGGGACAGAAAACTATAGGTAGGGAGAGTGTCAGTGTGTTTTACTGTGCTAAACCTTGTTTGTAGGGACAGGGAAGGACAGTGAGGGAAATTCTCATTGTGCTATACTGTGCTAAAGCATTCCTCATCAACCATCTTTAAAAAAATAAAAAATTATAGGGACAGAAAACTATAGGTAGGGAGAGTGTCAGTGTGTTTTACTGTGCTAAACCTTGTTTGTAGGGACAGGGAAGGACAGTGAAGGAAATTCTCATTGTGCTATACTGTGCTAAAGCATTCCTCATCAACCATCTTTAAAAAAACATTTTTTATAGGGACAGAAAACTATAGGTAGGGAGAGTGTCAGTGTGTTTTACTGTGCTAAACCTTGTTTGTAGGGACAGGGAAGGACAGTGAGGGAAATTCTCATTGTGCTATACTGTGCTAAAGCATTCCTCATCAACCATCTTTAAAAGAAAAAAAAATTATAGGGACAGAAAACTATAGGTAGGGAGAGTGTCAGTGTGTTTTACTGTGCTAAACCTTGTTTGTAGGGACAGGGAAGGACAGTGAGGGAAATTCTCATTGTGCTATACTGTGCTAAAGCATTCCTCATCAACCATCTTTAAAAAAACATTTTTTATAGGGACAGAAAACTATAGGTAGGGAGAGTGTCAGTGTGTTTTACTGTGCTAAACCTTGTTTGTAGGGACAGGGAAGGACAGTGAGGGAAATTCTCATTGTGCTATACTGTGCTAAAGCATTCCTCATCAACCATCTTTAAAAAAAAAAAATTATAGGGACAGAAAACTATAGGTAGGGAGAGTGTCAGTGTGTTTTACTGTGCTAAACCTTGTTTGTAGGGAAAGGGAAGGACAGTGAGGGAAATTCTCATTGTGCTATACTGTGCTAAAGCATTCCTCATCAACCATCTTTAAAAAAAAAAAAATTATAGGGACAGAAAACTATAGGTAGGGAGAGTGTCAGTGTGTTTTACTGTGCTAAACCTTGTTTGTAGGGACAGGGAAGGACAGTGAGGGAAATTCTCATTGTGCTATACTGTGCTAAAGCATTCCTCATCAACCATCTTTAAAAAAAAAAAAATTATAGGGACAGAAAACTATAGGTAGGGAGAGTGTCAGTGTGTTTTACTGTGCTAAACCTTGTTTGTAGGGACAGGGAAGGACAGTGAGGGAAATTCTCATTGTGCTATACTGTGCTAAAGCATTCCTCATCAACCATCTTTAAAAAAAAAAAAATTATAGGGACAGAAAACTATAGGTAGGGAGAGTGTCAGTGTGTTTTACTGTGCTAAACCTTGTTTGTAGGGACAGGGAAGGACAGTGAAGGAAATTCTCATTGTGCTATACTGTGCTAAAGCATTCCTCATCAACCATCTTTAAAAAAACATTTTTTATAGGGACAGAAAACTATAGGTAGGGAGAGTGTCAGTGTGTTTTACTGTGCTAAACCTTGTTTGTAGGGACAGGGAAGGACAGTGAGGGAAATTCTCATTGTGCTATACTGTGCTAAAGCATTCCTCATCAACCATCTTTAAAAAAAAAAAAAATTATAGGGACAGAAAACTATAGGTAGGGAGAGTGTCAGTGTGTTTTACTGTGCTAAACCTTGTTTGTAGGGACAGGGAAGGACAGTGAGGGAAATTCTCATTGTGCTATACTGTGCTAAAGCATTCCTCATCAACCATCTTTAAAAAAAAAAAAATTATAGGGACAGAAAACTATAGGTAGGGAGAGTGTCAGTGTGTTTTACTGTGCTAAACCTTGTTTGTAGGGAAAGGGAAGGACAGTGAGGGAAATTCTCATTGTGCTATACTGTGCTAAAGCATTCCTCATCAACCATCTTTAAAAAAAAATTTTTTATAGGGACAGAAAACTATAGGTAGGAAGAGTGTCAGTGTGTTTTACTGTGCTAAACCTTGTTTGTAGGGACAGGGAAGGACAGTGAGGGAAATTCTCATTGTGCTATACTGTGCTAAAGCATTCCTCATCAACCATCTTTAAAAAAACATTTTTTATAGGGACAGAAAACTATAGGTAGGGAGAGTGTCAGTGTGTTTTACTGTGCTAAACCTTGTTTGTAGGGACAGGGAAGGACAGTGAGGGAAATTCTCATTGTGCTATACTGTGCTAAAGCATTCCTCATCAACCATCTTTAAAAAAAAAAAATTTTATAGGGACAGAAAACTATAGGTAGGGAGAGTGTCAGTGTGTTTTACTGTGCTAAACCTTGTTTGTAGGGACAGGGAAGGACAGTGAGGAAAATTCTGATTGTGCTATACTGTGCTAAAGCATTCCTCATCAACCATCTTTGAAATCCTTGTTTTTTGTACAGTCAGGGAAATTGTCATTGTGCTATTCTGTGCGAAAGCAATCATCCTCAACCAGATTTAGAAATCCTTAAGTAAAGGGACAGAGAAGGACACCTGAAGGTAGCCCTTATTGCTTTTTTTCCCATCTCCCTGCAGGCCATCCATTACAATGTCTGGAAGGCAAACAAGGAGAGGCAGACAGTCAGGAGGCAATAAAAGAGGGCAAGCAGGCTCTGTGTCTGGGGGCAACAGTGCTGGTCGTGGACGCGGTGCATTGTCATCAGCACATGGCCATGGGACACGCTTGTCCTTCTTTTCGGCAGCTGGACATGTTGAGCCACATCATGCCGAAGACTTGGTAGAGTGGATGACCAAGCCCTCCTCCTCCTCCTCATTCTCTCTCACCCAGGCTCAGGGTACTGGCAAATAGGCTTGTGCAATTCGTTTCGTAACGAATTGAAATTCGTCCGAATTTAGCAACTTTCGGACATTCGGAAGCATTCGAATTTCCGAACAAAGCAATTACGAATAAGACCGAATCCGAAATAAATTATACCGCAAATAGCGAATGCCCGAATGCCTTCGGCATAATTCGTTATGAAAAAGTTACGAATGTACGAATCCATACGAAGCACAATAACACTCACTCTGCTCTGCTCTCTGCTTCTCCCACACCGTGCTGAACTCCCTCTCAAAATGGTGTACAGGGGCGGAGGTTATAGCCGCATGTAAAAAACGAAAGTAAAATACGAGATTTCGAATCCATTCGAAGCACAATAACACTCTGCTCTGCTCTCTGCTTCTCCCTCACCGTGCTGAACCCTCTCAAAATGGTGTACAGGGGCGGAGGCTATAGCCGCATGTAAAAAACGAAAGTAAAATACGAGATTTCGAATCGTTACAAATAACCGCAATGTATTTAGAAAAGTACAAATCCATTCGAAGCACATTAGGCATAATAGGCAGCGTCGTTGTGAGAGAGACACGGAAAATTACGAATCAACGAACCCAAAAAAAGTTACGAAAGTAGGAGTTGTGTCCAGAATCAACGAAAAACAACGTACTCTACCGAAAGTACGAACCCAAAAAAAGTTACGAAAGTAGGAGTTGTGTCCAGAATCAACGAAAAACAACGTACTCTACCGAAAGTACGAATTATAAAGCAACAAAAAATTCAACGAAAAATGTCGCTTGCAAAAATACGAATGAGTCCGAACACGAAAAATCCCGTCTAGCAAAATTACGAATGATTACGAATCAACAGGACTGGAAAGAAACGAACCGAAACGGAACGAATTTTTCCGTTGTGCACAAGTCTACTGGCAAAGCAGCTGGCAAAGCGTCCTCTTCCCTGGTATCAATGTCAGACTCATCATCAGTCACTCCTTCCCTAGACCCACCATGTCCTCCTCCTGAGGAGTCCCCCGAACTGTTTGAGCACAGTGTTGGGTACATGCTCCAGGAGGATGCCCAGCGTTTCGAAGGGTCTGATGATGAAACCCAGCTAGAGGAAGGCAGTAGCGTGAGAGCAGACAGAGGGGATGCTCAAGAAGGACACCAATCTGGCAGTCATGTTCCAGCAGTGGCAGCATACTGCCAGATTGGCTCCAGTGATGAGGAGGGAGGGGATGATGAGGTCACTGACTCCACGTGGGTGCCTAATAGGAGAGAGGAGGAGGAGGATGAGGAGGAGGCACATCTCCAACGAGGCAGGATGCCCTTTGGTGGCCAGCGTAAGGGCAGTACACCGACGGAATCACACCGCAGAGCTCCGCCTGTGCAGGGCGCTGCCTCTGCCCGTCATTCAAAAAGTTCTTTGGTGTGGGCCTTTTTTGATGCTAGTGCATCAGATCGCACACATGTTGTTTGCAACATATGTCTCAAGCGTATATCGCGTGGCCAAAACATCAGCCGCTTGGGTACCACATGCCTGACCAGACATATGTTGACCTGCCATGCAGCTCGTTGGCAAGCCTACCTCAAAGACCCACACCAAAGAACAAAGCGGACCTCTCCTTGCACCGCATCAGCTGGGATCTCCAACCCCACTATAACTTCAGTCCTCTATGAAACATGCACTGAGAGGAATGAAGGTGTAGAATTAGGTGTGTCACAGCCAAGTACTTGCGGCCACTCTGCTAGCAGTACACCGACGTCCGATTCTAGCAGGCAAATTTCCCTGCCCCAGCTGCTGGACCGTCGAAAGAAGTTCACTCCCAGCCATCCACATGGCCAGCGGTTGAATGCTAGCTTGGCTAAATTGCTAGCGCTTCAACTGCTGCCTTTTCAGTTGGTAGACTCGGCCCCCTTCCGTGAGTTTGTGCAATGTGCGGTTCCTCAGTGGCAGGTTCCCAAACGCCACTTTTTCTCACGGAAGGCTATTCCGGCTCTCTACCGACATGTGGAAGGCAATGTCTTGGCCTCGCTGGACAGGGCGGTCAGCGGTAAGGTGCATATTACCGCTGACTCATGGTCCAGCAGGCATGGACAGGGACGTTACCTTTCTTTCACGGCCCATTGGGTCACTCTTTTGGCAGCTGGGAAGGATGCAGGACAAGGTGCAGTAGTGTTGGAGGTTGTTCCACCGCCACGCCTCCAAAATGCTACTACTGGTTGTGACACACCTCTCTCCTCCACCCCCTCCTCTTCTTCTTCCTCCATGGCCTCTTCCTGTGCTTTGTCCTCTGAACCAGCGGTGCTCCGTAGGCGTTCAAGGGGCTACGCAAGTACGCAGGCAAAAAGATGCCATGCCGTGCTTGCGCTGGTGTGTTTGGGGGACAGAAGCCACACTGGGGCAGAGGTCCTGTCTGCTCTGCAGGGCCAGGCCGAGAGGTGGTTGACGCCACGCCAGCTTAAGCCAGGAATGGTGGTTTGCGACAATGGCACCAACCTCCTCTCCGCCCTCCGACAGGGACAACTGACCCATGTGCCCTGTGTGGCTCACGTCCTTAACCTGGTGGTGCAGCGGTTCTTGGGCAGGTACCCAGGCTTACAGGATGTCCTGAGGCAGGCCAGGAAAGTCTGTGTGCATTTCCGCAGATCTTATAATGCCAGTGCTCGCCTGGCTGAGCTGCAAAAGGAGTTGAACCTGCCCAAGAACCGCCTTATATGTGACATGCCCACCAGGTGGAACTCAACGTTGGCCATGCTGCAGCGGCTGCACACGCAGCAGAGGGCCATCAATGAGTACCTGTGCGACTACGGCACCAGGACAGGGTCAGGGGAGCTTGGTTTTTTTTCTCCACGCCAGTGGGGCATGATCAGGGATGCATGCGCTGTCCTGGCACCATTTGAGGAGGCCACGAGGATGGTGAGCAGTGACAGTGCATGCATCAGTGACACTGTACCTCTTGTCCACCTGTTGGAGCACACGCTGCGTGGAATAATGGACAGGGCACTTGAGGCAGAACAGAGGCAGGAAGAGGAGGACTTCCTTGCCTCTCAAGGCCCCCTTTACCCAGACAGTGTTCCTTCTGTCCCACCCATTGCACAGGAAGAGGACGAGGAGGAGGAGGAGGAGGATTGTGTCAGCATGGAGGTGGAGCCTGGCACTCAGCAGCATCAACAGCAGCAGTCTTTTAGGGATGATTTACAGTCCCAAGAAACCCGTGGACTTGTACGTGGCTGGGAGGAGGTGGCTGCGGATCATGTCGTCCTTAGTGACCCAGAGGACTCCGGACCGAATGCCTCAGCTAACCTACGCTGCATGGCCTCCCTGATCCTGCAAAGTCTGCGGAAGGATCCTCGTATTCTTCGGATCAAGGAGAGGGACCATTACTGGCTGGCCACTCTCCTTGATCCACGGTACAAGGGTAAGGTTGCGGAACTTATGTTACCGTCGCAGAGGGAGCAGAGGATGAGACAACTCCGGGAGGCCTTGTAGAAAGGTCTGTGCAACGCGTTCCCAGAGACTGGGAGGTTACAAACTCCTGGTCCTGGACAACGAGTTGCTGAGGCTTCGGCCAGTCAAAGAAGGAGCGGTGGGGAAGGTGGCCGTCTGACCGATGCGTTCAGACAATTCTTTAGTCCGCAGCCCCAAAGTATGATCGGTTTCAGCAACCATCGCCAGCGTCTGATAAACATGGTGCAGGAATATCTAGGGGCAAGGTCAGACTTGGACACCTTCCCCACCGAAAATCCTCTGGCTTACTGGGTCTTGAGGATGGATCACTGGCCAGAGCTTGCATGGTATGCAATTGAGCTACTGGCCTGTCCTGCATCCAGCGTTCTTTCGGAACGCACATTCAGTGCTGCTGGAGGATTTGTCACGGATCACAGGGTGCGCCTGTCCACCGACTCGGTTGATCGACTGACTTTCATCAAGATGAACCAGTCTTGGATCACCACCAGCTACCACACACCTGATGCTGATATAACAGACTAATTGATTTTAACATGTCACATCCCTTCAAGACTGATGCTGATGCTGAGTGCCTGTGCTGTTATGTTGACTGGCTATCCTCCTCCTCCGAGTCCTCAATGATACGATTGATGATGATAGCTTGGAAGATCATTTTTGTTTATGGGTGCCGCCACCAGTGCCTAACGCCCAATTTTTCAGCCCCTGTTTAACAGGGGCGTGTAATTACAATTTTTGAAGCAATACTTTGCAACAGGGCTCATTGCTGTGCTCCAAGTACAGTATCTGTGAGGGGTTGCAGTGTTGTGCCACCAGTGCCTAAGGCCCAATTTTTCAGCCCCTGTTTAACAGGGGCGTGTAATTACAATTTTTGAAGCAATACTTTGCAACAGGGCTCATTGCTGTGCTCCAAGTACAGTATCTGTGAGGGGTTGCAGTGTTGTGCCACCAGTGCCTAAGGCCCAATTTTTCAGCCCCTGTTCAACAGAGGCATGTAATTACAATTCTTGATCTAATAATTCACAGCAGGGCCCATTGCTGCACCCACCAAGAGTAACTCTGAGGGCTTACAGTGTTGTGGCAACGCCACCACCACCACCACCACAAAAGGCCCAATTTTTCAGCCCCTGTTCAAAAGGGGCATGTAATTACAATTCTTGATCTAATAATTCACAGCGGGGCCCATTCCTGCACCCACCAAGAGTAACTCTGAGGGCTTACAGTGTTGTGGCAACACCACCACCACCACCACCACGAAAGGCCCAATTTTTCAGCCCCTGTTCAACAGGGGCATGCAATTACAATTCTTGATCTAATAATTCACAGCAGGGCCCATTGCTGCACCCACCAAGAGTAACTGTCAGGGCTTACAGTGTTGTGGCACCAGCACCACCATCAAAGGCCCAATTTTTACTACCACTGTTCAACAATTATATGTAATTACAATTCCTGATATAATAGTTGACAGCAGGGCGTTCCAGCACCAACCAAGAGTAACTGTGAGTGCTTACAGTGTTGTGCCAACACCAACAACTAAGGGGCCTATTTCTGCAGAGTATATACGGCAGGTCCCTACTTTCAAACATCCAACTTACAAACGACTCCTACTTGCAAACGCAAGAAGACAACAGGAAGTGAGAGGAAATCTACCCCTAGGAAGGAAAATTCTCTCCTGTAAGAATTAATATGGGAGAAAGATGTCTCCTCTGTACTGATGCTTTATCACCAATCCTTGTTTCAATAAAAACACCACATTTCAAAAACAGTTGTCATTGGGACGGAAAGTGAGGTGAAATGTTCTGAACAGGGGCACAGACAGCAAAACAAATGTTACAGGGGTGATAACCCTTACCTATGTTTTCCAAAAAGTTTAAAAATAGATTTTTGGGCTGGAGCTACACTTAAACAATGTACCTGTTCAAAATTACAAACAGATTCTACATAAGAACAAACCTACAGTCCCTGTCTTGTATGCACCGCCTGTATACGGCTGTTCAGAGTATATAGGGCCTTTTTTATTTTATGTGCGGGGTTCCCCTTAATATCCATACAAGACCCAAAGGGGCTGGTAATGGGCTGGGGTAGGGGGGGGGGGGGTCATGGGGTAGCTATGCCATTTTTCTTAAAGATTTTCATCCATATTACCGGGACCAGACATTACATTAAAGCCGCAAGCAGTTTTAAATGGCTTTTTTTTCCTTTAGAAGTGTCATTTTGTGCAGGGACAGTTCTAAACACGGGAAACACGTGGCACTTCACAGGCACGATATCTAAAGGAATATTTGACTTTTTTTTTTCACTTTATGCATCATTAAAATGACTGCTCCCGAAAAACGACCGTTTTTAAAACTTCTTTTTGCATTGATACATGTCCCCTGGTGCAGAACCCGGGTTCCCAAACCCTTTTTAGGACAATAACATGCATAATAGTCGTTATAATTAGCACTTTAGAATTCGAACGTTCGCATCCATTGTATTTAATAGGGTTCTAATGTTCGTACGAACTTTCGGTCCGTTCGCGGGTTCTGGTGCGAACCGAACCCGGGGGTGTTCGGCTCATCACTACTTCCCACATTGCTTTTAATACATTTGTGATCACTTTAAAAAAAAATACATCTGTGCCTTGATGTATTTATTGCTTTTTTAAAATAAATCCCCCTTGTTTGAGCTGCACCATATGGAGCTTCTCTTGCTTGCCGGGGGTTGGTGACTCCTGCTGAGTAGACGGAAACCCAAGTGACCTTGAGCATGGACGGAGTCATCATTGCGACCCCTGGCGCTACACCTATGTCCAGGGTAGACATGTGCATTCGTTTTCGTCCGAATGCATTTTCGTCCGAATTTCAGCTATTTTCGTTATCGTTTTAACAAACGAAAACGAAAGCACAGAATCCGAAAACCGAAAGATCCGACATAAACAAATGCTTTATTTTCGTTTTCGTTGCTACAACAGTTCGATATAGATAGGAGATTCGACGTGACGCTGACAATAACAATCTGTGTCTATCGAACCTGTGGTCGAATGCGCCTAACCTTAACTCTATTAGTCCAAGATTATTCTACATAGAGAGAAAAGATTCGACATAGGAGAGAAAAGATTCGACATAGGAGAGAAAAGATTTGACATTATAGAGAGAAAAGATTCGACATTATAGAGAGAAAAGATTCGACATAGGAGAGAAAAGATTTGACATTATAGAGAGAAAAGATTTGACATTATAGAGAGAAAAGATTCGACATAGGAGAGAAAAGATTTGACATTATAGAGAGAAAAGATTTGACATAGGAGAGAAAAGATTCGACATAGGAGAGAAAAGATTTGACATTATAGAGAGAAAAGATTTGACATTATAGAGAGAAAAGATTCGACATGGGAGAGAAAAGATTTGACATTATAGAGAGAAAAGATTTGACATTATAGAGAGAAAAGATTCGACATAGGAGAGAAAAGATTCGACATAGGAGAGAAAAGATTCGACATTATAGAGAGAAAAGATTTGACATAGGAGAGAAAAGATTCGACATTATAGAGAGAAAAGATTCGACATTATAGAGAGAAAAGATTCGACATAGAGAGAAAAGATCACTGCTTGTGGGCGGAAATGTATGATTGCAGTCGTACAGTTTCGCTGCTCCGTCGAATCTTCTTTGAACATTTGACAGACACCATAAGCCTTCAATGACAGATTCGACCTTAATTAATTCAGATTTTCGGACGAATGCAATTTTTAACGAAAAACGACATGAATAAAAACGAATTTCGGGAGTAACTTAATAAATTTATTTTTCGGACGAAAACGAAATTCCGAAACAAAATTTTTCAGTGTGCACATGTCTAGTAGGGATGAGCTTCGAGTTCGACTCTAACTTATGTTCGACTCGAACATTGCCTGTTCGCCCGTTCGCCGAACAGCGAACAAATTGGGGTGTTCGCGGCAAATTCGAAAAGTCTATGGGAGAAATCTAAAGTGCTAATTATAAAGGCTTATATGCAAGTTATTGTCCTAAAAAGTGTTTGGGGACCCGGGTCCTGCCCCAGGGGACATGTATCAATGCAAATTTTTTTTTTTTAAACGGCCGTTTTTTCGGGAGCAGTGATTTTAATAATGCTTAAAGTGAAACAATAAAAGTGAAATATTCCTTTAAATTTCGTACCTGGGGGGTGTGTATGATATGCATGTAAAGTGGCGCATGTTTCCCGTGTTTAGAACTGTCCCTGCAAAAAATTAAATTTTTGAAGGAAAAAAAGTAATTTAAAACTCACTCGCGGCTAATAATGAATTGTCGGCTTTTATCAATACATACAAAAGTCATTGATAAAAAAAAAAAAAAAAAGCGTGGCGGTCCCCCAGAATTCAATTACCAGGCCCTTCAGGTCTGGAATGGATATTAAGGGGAACCCCGCCACAAATTAAAAAAAAATGGCGTGGGGTTCCCCCAATTTCCATACCAGGCCCTTCAGATCTGGCATGGATTTTAAGGGGAGCTCCACCCCAAATGAAAAAAAAAATGGCGTGGAGTCCCCCCAAAAATCCATACCAGACCCTTATCCGAGCACACAACCTGGCCGGCCGCAGGGGAAGAGGGGGGGACGAGAGAGCGCCCCCCCTCCCTCCTGAACCGTACCAGGCCACATGCCCTCAACATGGGGAGGATGTCCCCATGTTGATGGGGACAAGGGCCTCATCCCCACAACCCTTGCCCGGTGGTTGTGGGGGTCTGCGGGCGGGGGGCTTATCGGAATCTGGAAGACCCCTTTAACAAAGGGGACCCCCAGATCCCGGCCCCCCCCCATGTGAATTGGTAAGGGGTACATTGTACCCCTACCATTTCACGAAGAAAGCGTAAAAAAATTAAAAAAAACCCCACACAAACACCTTGAAAAAGTCCTTTATTAAAAAAAAAACAAAAAAAAACATTCCAGCGGTGAAATACAGTGTCCCGCGGCGATCCGATGTCCAGCGCTGTCCGTCATTGGTTGTGCCTGTGCGGACCTGATGGGGAACTTCCTCCTCAGTGTTTTAAATGTATAGACCCGCCCCTTCTAAAGTTCCCTATCAGGTCCGCTTAGCGGACCAGATGCGGAACATGACAAGGGGCGGGTCTATACATGAATTACACAGTGAGAGAAGTTCCCCATCAGGTCCGCCCCCTCTGTATGTCGGATCCGCCTACGTCATTGGCCTTAGCGGGGAACTTCCTTCACTGTGTAATTTAAATTTACACAGTGAAGGAAGTTTCCCGCTCAGGCCAATGATGTAGGCGGGTCCGACATACCGAGGGGGCGGACCTGATGGGGAACTTCTCTCACTGTGGTAATACATGTATAGACCCGCCCCTTGTCATGTTCCGCATCTGGTCCGCTGAGCGGACCTGATGGGGAACTTTAGAAGGGGCGGGTCTATACATTTAAAACACTGAGGAGGAAGTTCCCCATCAGGTCCGCTCAGGCAAAACCAGTGACGGACAGTGCTGGACATCGGATCGCCGCGGGACACTGGATTTCACCGCTGGAATGTTTTTTTTAAATTTTTTATTTTTTTTAATAAAGGACTTTTTCAAGGTGTTTGTGTGTTTTTTTTTTACATTTTTTTACGCTTTCTTCGTGAAATGGTAGGGGTACAATGTACCCCTTACCAATTCACATAGGGGGGGGGCGGGATCTGGGGGTCCCCTTTGTTAAAGGGGTCTTCCAGATTCCGATAAGCCCCCCGCCCGCAGACCCCCACAACCACCGGGCAAGGGTTGTGGGGATGAGGCCCTTGTCCCCATCAACATGGGGACATCCTCCCCATGTTGAGGGCATGTGGCCTGGTACGGTTCAGGAGGGAGGGGGGGGCGCTCTCGTCCCCCCCTTTTCCCCTGCGGCCGGCCAGGTTGCGTGCTCGGATAAGGGTCTGGTATGGATTTTTGGGGGGACTTCACGCCATTTTTTTTTTAATTTGCGGCGGGGTTCCCCTTAAAATCCATGCCAGATCTGAAGGGCCTGGTATGGATATTTAGGGGGAACCCCACGACATTTTTTTTTTTTTATTTGCGGCGGGGTTCCCCTTAATATCCATTCCAGACCTGAAGGGCCTGGTAATTGAATTCTGGGGGACCCCCACGCTTTTTTTTTTTTTTTTTTATCAATAACTTTTGTATGTATCGATAAAAGCCGACAATTCATTATTAGCCGCGAGTGAGTTTTAAATGACTTTTTTTCCTTCAAAAATGACACTTTGTGCAGGGACAGTTCTAAGCACGGGAAACATGCGCCACTTTACATGCATATCATACACACCCCCCCAGGTACGAAATTTAAAGGAATATTTCACTTTTATTTTTTAATTTTATGCATTATTAAAATCACTGCTCCCGAAAAAAAGGACGTTTTTAAAACTTCTTTTTGCATTGATACATGTCCCCTGGGGCAGGACCCGGGTCCCCAAACACTTTTCAGGACAATAACTTGCATATAAGCCTTTATAATTAGCACTTTAGATTTCGAACGTTCGAGTCCATTGTATTTAATAGGGTTCTAAAGTTCACACAAACATTTTGTCTGTTCGCAGGTTCTGGTGCGAACCGAACAGGGGGGTGTTCGGCTCATCCCTGGTCCAGGGCTACCCATTTGTCAGGAACATATAGGCCCACCCACCATATGGGTTGTATGCGTAGTGTGTACACGGGACCTTTATAGTGTTTGGGGGGTTAGTTAACTGATATTCTTAACCCTGTTTGCAAAAGTTATGATTTGGTTTAGCATCATTACAGTTCAGTTGATTTCCATCTTATGGGTTAGTGCTCACTTTATCTAGTACTGCATCTGTTAACCTGTTCAATTGCCTGTTTATTGATTCATGCATTGTTTAACTGCCTTGCCATAATTCATCCATTTAATCTACCATCCAGTTGCTTGTGGACTATTTTCCGTGCACTATTATAGAGTAGTAGCATACTAACATTAACGTTACACCAGTGTGTCAGAGGGGGACAAGCAGCTTGGGTCATGACAGAACAAAGAACTCATCATATCCAGCGGCTCCTAAGGGGCTAAGCGTTACAACCGAAAGTCCTGGGAAGCAGCACTGGGAACGCAGGAGCCAGCAGCAAGCTGCAAGTGCTAAAATACGATTGTTAAAGTGATTGTAAGCCTTCATTTTTTTTATTTAAAGATAACAAACATGTCATACTTACCTCCACTGTGCAGCAAATTTTGCACATAGTGGCCCCGATCATCCTCTTCTGGGGTCCCTCGACGGCTCTCACGGTTCCTCCTTGCATCAGATAACCCCCTAGAAGAAGCACTCTCCCCGGGGGGGGGGGGGTACCTTGCGGGCATGCTCCCGAGTCCAGCATTCAACATCTATAGACACGAATGCCGAACTCGGCCCCGCCCCCCGGCGCTCGTGTCATTGGATTTGATTGACAGCAGTGGGAGCCAATGGCTGCGCTGCTATAAATCTATCCAATCAAGAGCTGGGACCCTGTGCAGAGAGGGACAGCGCGTCTCCGTCGAGGGGGGGCTCTGGTAAGTAAAACGGGGGGGCTGGGGGGCCAGTCACTGCCAGAAGAAGAAACACAAGCGTTTACAACCCCTTTAACAAATAGTTTACTGGGAATGTTTAGTTTATTGTGCTCAGTGTGTTAAGCTAAACAATGCTGATTATTTAATACTACTTTAATGAACTGCTGAGATAAGGTCAATTGGTTGTATAAATAATCTTTTGTTTTCAATAGACATACACTGTGAGAGAGAAGCAGTGAAGCACAGTCAGTACTACTAAGCAGGAGGGAGAGCATGCATATGCAGTGAGCAAAAATGGTTGCCCGCATATACAGGTCCTTCTCAAAAAATTAGCATATTGTGATAAAGTTCATTATTTTCTGTAATGTACTGATAAACATTAGACTTTCATATATTTTAGATTCATTACACACAACTGAAGTAGTTCAAGCCTTTTCTTGTTTTAATATTGATGATTTTGGCATACAGCTCATGACAACCCAAAATTCCTATCTCAAAAAATTAGCATATTTCATCCGACCAATAAAAGAAAAGTGTTTTTAATACAAAAAAAGTCAACCTTCAAATAATTATGTTCAGTTATGCACTCAATACTTGGTCGGGAATCCTTTTGCAGAAATGACTGCTTCAATGCGGCGTGGCATGGAGGCAACCAGCCTGTGGCACTGCTGAGGTGTTATGGAGGCCCAGGATGCTTCGATAGCGGCCTTAAGCTCATCCAGAGTGTTGGGTCTTGCGTCTCTCAACTTTCTCTTCCCAATATCCCACAGATTCTCTATGGGGTTCAGGTCAGGAGAGTTGGCAGGCCAATTGAGCACAGTAATACCATGGTCAGTAAACCATTTACCAGTGGTTTTGGCACTGTGAGCAGGTGCCAGGTCGTGCTGAAAAATGAAATCTTCATCTCCATAAAGCTTTTCAGCAGATGGAAGCATGAAGTGCTCCAAAATCTCCTGATAGCTAGCTGCATTGACCCTGCCCTTGATAAAACACAGTGGACCAACACCAGCAGCTGACATGGCACCCCAGACCATCACTGACTGTGGGTACTTGACACTGGACTTCAGGCATTTTGGCATTTCCCTCTCCCCAGTCTTCCTCCAGACTCTGGCACCTTGATTTCCAAATGACATGCAAAATTTGCTTTCATACGAAAAAAGTACTTTGGACCACTGAGCAACAGTCCAGTGCTGCTTCTCTGTAGCCCAGGTCAGGCGCTTCTGCCGCTGTTTCTGGTTCAAAAGTGGCTTGACCTGGGGAATGCGGCACCTGTAGCCCATTTCCTGCACACGCCTGTTCACGGTGGCTCTGGATGTTTCTACTCCAGACTCAGTCCACTGCTTCCGCAGGTCCTCCAAGGTCTGGAATCGGTCCTTCTCCACAATCTTCTTCAGGGTCCGGTCACCTCTTCTCGTTGTGCAGCGTTTTCTGCCACACTTTTTCCTTCCCACAGACTTCCCACTGAGGTGCCTTGATACAGCACTCTGGGAACAGCCTATTCGTTCAGAAATTTCTTTCTGTGTCTTACCCTCTTGCTTGAGGGTGTCAATGATGGCCTTCTGGACAGCAGTCAGGTCGGCAGTCTTACCCATGATTGCGGTTTTGAGTAATGAACCAGGCTGGGAGTTTTTAAAAGCCTCAGGAATCTTTTGCAGGTGTTTAGAGTTAATTAGTTGATTCAGATGATTAGGTTAATAGCTCGTTTAGAGAACCTTTTCATGATATGCTAATTTTTTGAGATAGGAATTTTGGGTTGTCATGAGCTGTATGCCAAAATCATCAATATTAAAACAAGAAAAGGCTTGAACTACTTCAGTTGTGTGTAATGAATCTAAAATATATGAAAGTCTAATGTTTATCAGTACATTACAGAAAATAATGAACTTTATCACAATATGCTAATTTTTTGAGAAGGACCTGTACAAGTGTAGCAATACCCTGTTCAGGGCCGCTGGTTAGTTTTGGGTTTTGCACGTTACCTCTTCAGCTGCATTGTCCGGGTAGGTAAGTCTGTATTAATGCAATGTCCACACTGATGTAAAACCTCAAACAGGCTTTATTTTTCATATGCGGGAACCTTTGAGAAGTAGAAGGTATAGAAGAGCAGGGGAAGGTTCAGGCACTCGCCACTAAAATTTGACAAAGGTAGAAGTTCAAAGTCACTCACCACTCTCAATGTTGGAGTGGGTATTGGTCACCCGGATAGTCCCCTCTCACATGGCCTAGCAGCCGGGATGACACACGAATCAGCAATAGGGCAGTCTCTGCCACAGACTGCCCAAGATGAGTTGGGTCTCTGCCACAGACCTGTGTTAAAGTAATCAATTGGATAGTCTGCCACAGGATTTCAAAGTCCCAAACTTCCAGCCGTGCAGTTTTAAGAACCTTTAAAGCGGTTGTATACCCTGTTTTTTTAACTTTTACCTACAGGTAAGCCTATAATAAGGCTTACCTGTAGGTAAAAAGAATATCTCCTAAACCTGTGCGGTTTAGGAGATATTCCCCTCGCAATGAGCCGCTGACTGCAGCGGCGCATGCGCAGCAGGGATTCTAGGCTAAAGCCCGGCAGCCGCCGGACCTTGCCGGCGTGCGGGAGTGACAACATCGCCGCTCCAGCCACTCAGAGCGCTGGAGCGGCGATACACGGAAGACACGCCGAGGCAAGATGACATCTCCCTCGGCGTGGACCAGGTAAGTTACCGACGCCTCGTTCTAAGATAAGTATTTCAAAATGAGCTAGTATGCGGTGCATACTAGCTCATTATGCCTTTTGCCTTTCAGGTATGTAAAAAAAAAGCAGCAGCGGGTATACAACCGCTTTAAGCCGATCCGGCGAACTGTAGGGCTTGTAGCATAGTGGATCCCTCCTCACTGAAGTTGCCAGGCCTCTCCCGAGACAGCAGTATTGTGCCGGTCTCCTCCGGGGCAGGTCCTCCCCTGGACTTCTTCACTAAGATTTTTCCTCCCCATTTGAACGGAAAGCTTTGGATCCCTTCTCTGGATATAGGCCCCAGCCAGACTAGCGGGGCCTACTAAGTAGCGATGCAACCTCGGGCCAACGTGGCCCCGAGACCAGGACTACACACACCGCACGCCCAGAGGGCTGCAGTGTGCGTACGAACGATCAATGGCGTCTGCCCCTTAACCCTTTCCATACAGGGCTTTTTATACCACTTCCATACCGGGCCTATTCTGGCACTTCTCTCCTACGTGTACAAATCATCATTCTTTTGCTAGAAAATTACTCAGAACCCCCAAACATTATATATGTTTTTTTTAGCAGACACCCTAGGGAATAAAATGACGGTTGTTGCAACTTTTTATCTTGCACAGTATTTGCGCAATCATTTTTCAAACGCCTTTTTTTGGGGGAAAAAATGGTTTCATGAATTAAAAAATAACAAAACAGTAAAGTTAGCCCAATTTTTTTGTAAAATATGAAAGCTTATGTTACGCCACGTAAAAAGATACCTAACATGTCACGCTTTAAAATTGCGCACACTCATGGAATGGTGCCAAACTTCGGTACTTAAAAATCTCCATAGGCGATGCTTTGAAAATTTTTACAGGTTACCAGGTTAGAGTTACAGAGGAGGTCTAGTGCTAGAATTGTTGCACGCGCTCTAACGCACGCGGCGATACCTCACATATGTGGTTTTAACGCCGTTTACATATGCGGGCGGGACTTACGTGTGTTCGCTTCTAAGCGCGAGCTATTGGGGACGGGCGTTTTAAAAAAATATATATTATTTTATGTTTTTATTTTACTTATTTTTTTTTTATTTTACTTATTTTTTTTTACACTTTTTTTTTTGATCACTTTTATTCTTATTACAAGGAATGTAAACATCCCTTGTAATAGGAATGTGTGTGACAGGTCCTCTTTATGGAGAGATGCGGGGTCAATAAGACCCCACATCTCTCCTCCAGGCTGGAAAGCATGAGATTGTGATTTTTTTTTCACTGATCTCATACTTACAGCCGCAATGGCGGCTTTGTTTACATTTGAGGACCCGGGCGTGACGGCATCACATCGCGCCCGGGCCTCCGACGGTCATAGAGATGACTGGTGACCATCTGGTCACCAGTCATCTCTATGCTCATCACGTGACCCACCACCGGCGCCGGACGATTCTCTCCGGGTCCCCGATGGCACGGGAGAGCCCGGAGAAGCACCGGATGGCGGCGGGAGGGGGGGTGTCCCCTCCCGCCGCCTATAAGAATGATCAAGCGGCGGAACCGCCGCTATGATCATTCTTATGGTGCGCAGGATCGCCGGCTGAAAACAAGGATATCTGAATGATGCCTCTAGCTGCAGGCATCATTCAGATATCCCCCCTCAAACACAGGACGTCATATGACACCCACCCGGAGGGAGAGAGGGTTCCTGCCGGCGTCATTTTACAATGACCCGGTATGGAAGGGGTTAAGTATCCCCTCCCAGCAGGCACAGCGGGTTGAACACTCCCACTATACCACTGCCGAGAACGGCCAATCAATGCACCATGATCTGCCCGTGTTCCAACAGGTGCCTGAGGTGGTAGCGCCACCTACAGGCAAAAAGGGAAATCACTACCAGGCAAAGCATACCTGAGACAGAGGCGAATTTAAATGTAATTATCAACCATCTGAGCCCAACTACTGGCTCAGACATCCCTCTAGATTTGAATAGTGTCCCAACCATTTGGGATGGGCGCTACACAAGTATATTTACAAACTATAAGCAATGCATACATTACTCTTCGCTGACAATGTGATTATCACACACACAAATCTACCTACAACTGTACCAATGTAGTTTCCCTTTAAATGCAATCTGTTTGTTGTATAGCTGTATCTGATTGCTATTATTGTACAAGCTCTATTTGCCTTTAGTCTGATTCTGGGCTCTCCAGATATCTTATCTTATTAGATGAAAGGAGTCTGCTGTTTTCACACAAATTAATTGAGCTGAAAAATTGGCAACAATAACTGAGAATGTGTATCTGGGAAGGGCAGGGAAAATCTTGGCTGCACTTGCAGTTTTTGAATAAGAATCCCCAAATCAGGAGCAGCTGGCCGTAGAGGTAGCCGTATTGTGGAGGGTCCTGTGGCATTTGCAGTGAAAGTGCTGGTAGGTTTTACAAGTCCTGGGAATGCAGACCCCCCACTGTGTATGCACTGTCCCCACGCCTAGAGGGATGAGGGGAATTCCTTGTTATTGTTGCATTTTTCAGATACCTGGAGAGGTACCAGACAGTGATTAATAGAAGAGAAAAGTCAGACATTAACACAGCACAGCCAGCACTTGAGGGCAGATCCAGTACACAGAAGGTCATAATGTAACATGGAGAGGGAGGTGAGAGGAAAGGAGGGCAGGGAAAAAGGAGTGTTCAGTGAAAGAATAAAGGCGCTGAAATCACAGTCTATGAATATAGAAAGACAGTCAGGAAAGTAATTCTGCTGAAGTAACTTTTGATTAAATAAAAAGGGAAAAACTCACATGAAAGCAAATATGAGATTGAGGATACAATGATCAACAACTAAAACTCTTGTCAGATTTGAAGTGACATTTTCCCCGTTACGCTGGATTCACACCTGTGTGTGTATTTGTGTTATAAACAAATTGCACTTCTCAATTGGCTTCCTTGGGATTGGCCTGGGATTTCAACTAAATCCTGGGGTCCTGTGGACCCGCCTCATGTTTCGGTGATAGATCTTTGACTGACGCTGTTTCCTCCCAAATACACCAGGGAAATTTCTCCTCCCACTAGTGCTGGGGTATTTTTCCTCCCACTGATGTCAGGGTATTCTTCCTTTCAATAATGTTGGGTAATTTTCTTCCCACTGACACCAGGTTCCTTTTTCCTTCTCCTGATACCAGCTCATTTTTTCCTTCCACTAATAAGGGGCATTTTTCTTTTGGTGCTGGGGCATTTTTTACTCCCACTGACATTGTGTTATATATTTTTTAATTGTTTAAAGGAGAAGTCCAGCCTGGGCTCGTTTGGCTGGGCTTCTCCTAGGGGTCACAGGAGTGCAATTCGTTTTGCACTCCTGTGACCCGTTTTCAGCAGAGAGCGGTCTGAAGTCCGCTGTCTACTGACGTCACCAAATTTAGTCCAGGCACCATGTCATCCCGACTTCAGAAGTCTGGATCAGCCAGGTGCCTAAACTGATGGCAGTCTCAAGCCCTGTACACACGATCGGATATCCTATGGTTTTTAATCCGATGTTTTTTTCCATCGGAAATCCGATGAAACTGTCTTCCATCAGTCTTGCTCACACACCATCAGTCAAAAAACCGACCGTTTCAAACACGGTGACGTAAAACTCCCCGATGAGCCTAGAAAAATTAAGTTCAATGCTTCTGAGCATGAGTCGACTTGATTCTGAGCATGCGTGGGTTTTTTATCCGATGGAGTTCCCCACAGACGATATTAATTTGCTATTGGTTTTTTAACCATCGGATAAATTTAAAACATGTTCTATTTTTAAACACCGATGGAAAAAAGACCAATGGGGCCCATACACGATCGGTTTGTCCAATGAAAACAGTCCATCTGACTGTTTTCATCGGTAAAACCTATCGTGTGTACACGGCTTCAGACACTCAGCGAGCCGATGAGACAGCGGCTTCCCACCCCTCCACAACTCCAGTGAGCGTGGAGGAGCAGAGCAGGAGAGCTGCTGATTGGCAGTCAGCAGCTCCCTTTTGGGGAGCCGAAAGAACCGAGCCATCGGCGGTGTTCGATGGCTCGGTTCTCAGTGAAAGACACCGGGGGACAGATGGAGCATCGGATCAATTCTGCATCCACCTAGGTAAGTATGATTAGGGAAAAAAAACAAACCCATACTTCTCTTTTAAGCTGTTCCGTACATTATATACTCCTGACCCCCTCACGCTATACAAGATGTTGCACGTTTTATAGTTCTGACTTCTGCACTCTACATTGTACTGTATGTTACATATTCATGCATTCTGTGTACTGTACATTACATATGTAGCGCCCTCTACTATAGGTAGGTGTTAGAGGTGAGGATTTTTGTGATAGCTGCCAGGCAGGTAAATTTAGGCAGGCCTATGCTGCAAGCTAGGCCTGCTTGTTTTGATCTGGAGGGCGGGGAGTGGTTAGTGTAGCAGTGGGTGTGACCACCTGTGCTTCAGTTATTGGGCGCCTCCCCTGCTTCCAGGGAGATTGTTCTGGAAGAGGGGCAGGGCTGGGAATTGGAGTGACAGGGAGCTCATGTGAGGAGCCTTGACCAATTCCCAGCTTGGACAAAGTGTTTGCTCTGTCTGTATTCTATATGTAAAACAGTATGTAACAGCTCCTTGCAGCAGGTTGTTAAGCCAGATCCTGCTTCAGGACTATCTTCCTTATCGGGCAGTTAAGGGAGGTCAATAACCCAATCTCTTAATCCTGGGATTGTCTCTTCACAACTTCAATACTGTCTTGAGTAAGCTTTGCATATGAGAGGCCTCTCTTTTACCAATAGCTCAATTCTCCCACCCAGGGGTACCTCTGCAAAATCAGGTTTATCGAAACAACAGAGGTTAGCAGTGCATTTCATGAGAAGGGAAACCCAATTACTCCATACCACAGCTGTGCGTACCAACCATCAGGCCAACTAAACCTGTCACAAACAGAGCTCGTTCACCTCATGTGATCCAACTTCTACAAAATAGGTATTACGTGGTTCACTTACATACAGGTACTTCGATTCAGGTCTCTCCGAGATCACTTTCCTGAACTCAGGACTTTCTTCTCTTACTTCTGGTCCCTGGGGGAACCAAACCCCAAGACCACACTTTGGCCTTCTGGCCAGTGCAGCTGGAGCTTTCCACATCCTGAATAAGGGACTGAATGTGCCAAACTTTTAGGAACATTACAGTGGACACTAACATAGTGACCCAAACCCTCACCCTATAAGGACAAGCTTTAAGCATGACAGATTTAGACTAGTCTACACTGCTACAAAGTCCTCCGTCACACATGTGCCAATACGACTCACACAGGATCTTTAAAGAGAAGTCCCCAGTCCCAATAATGAATGTCCCAACTGGAATAACAAATCTTTATTGAGGTATAAATCTTAAAAGTAAATAGGGATGTACATCCTTAGTTAAACAGGAAACAGTGCTCCATTGGAGAATTTGTCAAATATTAAACTACGCTTTCATGAAGGAAACTGTTGCTCACACAGTATTTGTACTCAGGAAGGTAGTCCATTTAATCTAGTTTAGTAAAGCAGGTCCACTGCATAGCTAGAGATTTTGGGAACTCCTGCCACTTTCAGTGCTCATAAGGCATAAGGGGCAGATATCTTTCAAGAGTAAATAGAAGGATTCTGCACTGCAGCAACCACATCCTGCAATGTGGGACGACTGTCATCAGTCAGGACTAGTAATGGGAGCTGGGAAAAAAGTCGAATTTTGTAATTTTTTTAAATGATAATTTTAATATGATTTATTTTTAGGTACATATTGATTCATGATTATGTATTTGCTGATTTGTCCTTAGATTACCTGTTGTATTGCATCACTACACATGTGATGCTAACTATGTTTTCACTATCAATCTTTCTTTTTTTTGGCATCTTAGTCTGTTGATCACTGCTATCAAGTTCTAGACAAAAAGTTTTTACGATTTTATGGAGATTAGTCTTTGTAAATGTAGATTAAGGTCTGATATGAATCTTGTTGTTTTGTTTCCTAGCCTTGATGAAGGGGGGGTTTTGAGCTTGCGAAACATGATGGCTATCTACTTGTATATCTTGTGTAGCCTGGTCCACAACGCTGGCAGTGGAGGAGCGGTTGCAGGGACCGGGCTGTCAGCTTACACTGTCTCTGTTATACTCCTCTCCCCCATCCTTTGCTGCAGCTGACAGAGAAACAGAACACTGTCACTACACGTCTGTGAGCAGCCTGGTTAAGCCCTGCCAACCACCTGGGGAACACAGAGGATGACAATATGGATTGTTGTGCTTCCTGGGAATGACAAAAAGCCTGCTGGGAGGAACTGGGGCTGATAGGAGATGTAATCACTTATTCAGTAAACCATTTGCTGGATGTATTCAAATGTTGTAGCGCTATTCTTATTCTTTGTAGGCACTACAGGGGACAGCGATGTGCACTCTCCAGTCTCCCTCATGGCAAGAGGAATCTGTGTCCTACTGTATACAGCCTGAGAAAATCCAGCTCTTTCCCCTCCTCCTGGCAATCTCCTTCTGGGAAAAGCTCTTGATTACAGTAGAGTCTCTCTTCTCTGGTCTACTGTTCCTACAGTGCATTGCTGCCTGTCCTGACTAGGGATGAGCTTCGTATTCGAGTCGAACATACGTTCGACTCGAACATCGGCTGTTCGATCGTTCGTCGAAGATCGAACGATTTGGGCCGTTCGCGCCAAATTCGAGTGACGCGAACGGCCCACAATGCACTACGCCATCGCAGTGTCATCCAGGCGCTGTGATTGGCCAAGCATGCACTGTGACCCCGCATGCTTGGCCAATCACAGCGCCGGCAGCGAGGAGAGCAATGATTGGCCACAGGCAGGATGCCTGTGGCCAATTATTGCTGAGGGTGTTTAGTACACGCCCCACACTATAAAAGGCCGCCAGCACGGCGGCCTAGTGTAGTGTGTTCCGGAGCAGGGAAAGACAAGCATAGGCAGGGACAGTGACATTTATTTCTTTCTTGCTTAACCTGGATTCCTTTAGTTTAGGGAAAGAGAAGGATAGGTAGGGAGAGTGTCAGTGTGTTTTACTGTGCGAGTCCTTGTTTCTAGGGACAAAGAAGGAAAGTGAGGGGATTTCTCCTTGTGCTATAGTGTGCTTTAAAAAAACATTTTTTCTAGGGACAGAAAACTGTAGGTAGGGAGAGTGTCAGTTTCTTTCACTGTGCCAGTCCTTGTTTCTAGGGACAAAGAAGGAAAGTGAGGGGAATTCTCCTTGTGCTATAGTGTGCTTTAAAAAAACATTTTTTCTAGGGACAGAAAACTGTAGGTAGGGAGAGTGTCAGTTTCTTTCACTGTGCCAGTCCTTGTTTCTAGGGACAAAGAAGGAAAGTGAGGGGAATTCTCCTTGTGCTATAGTGTGCTTTAAAAAAACATTTTTTCTAGGGACAGAAAACTGTAGGTAGGGAGAGTGTCAGTTTCTTTCACTGTGCCAGTCCTTGTTTCTAGGGACAAAGAAGGAAAGTGAGGGGAATTCTCCTTGTGCTATAGTGTGCTTTAAAAAAACATTTTTTCTAGGGACAGAAAACTGTAGGTAGGGAGAGTGTCAGTTTCTTTCACTGTGCCAGTCCTTGTTTCTAGGGACAAAGAAGGAAAGTGAGGGGAATTCTCCTTGTGCTATAGTGTGCTTTAAAAAAACATTTTTTCTAGGGACAGAAAACTGTAGGTAGGGAGAGTGTCAGTTTCTTTCACTGTGCCAGTCCTTGTTTCTAGGGACAAAGAAGGAAAGTGAGGGGAATTCTCCTTGTGCTATAGTGTGCTTTAAAAAAACATTTTTTCTAGGGACAGAAAACTGTAGGTAGGGAGAGTGTCGGTTTCTTTCACTGTGCCAGTCCTTGTTTCTAGGGACAAAGAAGGAAAGTGAGGGGAATTCTCCTTGTGCTATAGTGTGCTTTAAAAAAACATTTTTTCTAGGGACAAAAAACTGTAGGTAGGGAGAGTGTCAGTTTCTTTCACTGTGCCAGTCCTTGTTTCTAGGGACAAAGAAGGAAAGTGAGGGGAATTCTCCTTGTGCTATAGTGTGCCAAAGCATTCCTCATCAACCATCTTTGAAATCCTTGTTTTTTGGACAGTCAGGGAAATTGTCGTTGTGCTATTCTGTGCAAAAGCAATAATCCTCAACCATATTTAGAAATCCTTAAGTAAAGGGACAGAGAAGGACACCTGAAGGTAGCCCTTATTGCTTTTTTCCCATCTCCCTGCAGGCCATCTATTAGAATGTCTGGAAGGCAAACAAGGAGAGGCAGACAGTCAGGAGGCAATAAAAGAGGGCAAGCAGGCTCTGTGTCTGGGGGCAACAGTGCTGGTCGTGGACGCGGTGCATTGTCATCAGCACATGGCCATGGGACACGCTTGTCCTTCTTTTCGGCAGCTGGACATGTTGAGCCACATCATGCCGAAGACTTGGTAGAGTGGATGACCAAGCCCTCCTCCTCCTCCTCATCCTCTCTCACCCAGGCTCAGGGTACTGGCAAAGCAGCTGCCAAAGCATCCTCTTCCCTGGTATCAATGTCAGACTCATCATCAGTCACTCCTTCCCTAGACCCACCATGTCCTCCTCCTGAGGAGTCCCCCGAACTGTTTGAGCACAGTGTTGGGTACATGCTCCAGGAGGATGCCCAGCGTTTCGAAGGGTCTGATGATGAAACCCAGCTACAGGAAGGCAGTAGCGTGAGAGCAGACAGAGGGGATGCTCAAGAAGGACACCAATCTGGCAGTCATGTTCCAGCAGCTGCAGCATACTGCCAGATTGGCTCCAGTGATGAGGAGGGAGGGGATGATGAGGTCACTGACTCCACGTGGGTGCCTAATAGGAGAGAGGAGGAGGAGGATGAGGAGGAGGCACATCTCCAACGAGGCAGGATGCCCTTTGGTGGCCAGCGTAAGGGCAGTACACCGACGGAATCACACCGCAGAGCTCCGCCTGTGCAGGGCGCAGCCTCTGCCCGTCATTCAAAAAGTTCCTTGGTGTGGGCCTTTTTTGAGGCTAGTGCATCAGATCGCACAGCTGCTGTTTGCAACATATGTCTCAAGCGTATATCGCGTGGCCAAAACATCAGTTGCTTGGGTACCACATGCCTGACCAGACATATGTTGACCTGCCATGCAGCTCGTTGGCAAGCCTACCTCAAAGACCCACACCAAAGAACAAAGCGGACCTCTCCTTGCACCGCATCAGCTGGGATCTCCAACCCCACTATAACTTCAGTCCTCTCTGAAACATGCACTGAGAGGAATGAAGGTGTAGAATTAGGTGTGTCACAGCCAAGTACTTGCGGCCACTCTGCTAGCAGTACACCGACGTCCGATTCTAGCAGGCAAATTTCCCTGCCCCAGCTGCTGGACCGTCGAAAGAAGTTCACTCCCAGCCATCCACATGCCCAGCGGTTGAATGCTAGCTTGGCTAAATTGCTAGAGCTTCAACTGCTGCCTTTTCAGTTGGTAGACTCGGCCCCCTTCCGTGAGTTTGTGCAATGTGCGGTTCCTCAGTGGCAGGTTCCCAAACGCCACTTTTTCTCACGGAAGGCTATTCCGGCTCTCTACCGGCATGTGGAAGGCAATGTCTTGGCCTCGCTGGACAGGGCGGTCAGCGGTAAGGTGCATATTACCGTTGACTCATGGTCCAGCAGGCATGGACATGGACGTTACCTTTCTTTCACGGCCCATTGGGTCACTCTTTTGGCAGCTGGGAAGGATGCAGGACAAGGTGCAGTAGTGTTGGAGGTTGTTCCACCGCCACGCCTCCAAAATGCTACTACTGGTTGTGACACACCTCTCTCCTCCACCCCCTCCTCTTCTTCTTCCTCCATGGCCTCTTCCTGTGGTTTGTCCTATGAACCAGCGGTGCTCCGTAGCCGTTCACGGGGCTACGCAAGTACGCAGGCAAAAAGATGCCATGCCGTGCTTGCGCTGGTGTGTTTGGGGGACAGAAGCCACACTGGGGCAGAGGTCCTGTCTGCTCTGCAGGGCCAGGCCGAGAGGTGGTTGACGCCACGCCAGCTTAAGCCAGGAATGGTGGTTTGCGACAATGGCACCAACCTCCTCTCCGCCCTCCGACAGGGACAACTGACCCATGTGCCCTGTGTGGCTCACGTCCTTAACCTGGTGGTGCAGCCGTTCTTGGGCAGGTACCCGGGCTTACAGGATGTCCTGAGGCAGGCCAGGAAAGTCTGTGTGCATTTCCGCAGATCTTATAATGCCAGTGCTCGCCTGGCTGAGCTGCAAAAGGAGTTGAACCTGCCCAAGAACCGCCTTATATGTGACATGCCCACCAGGTGGAACTCAACGTTGGCCATGCTGCAGCGGCTGCACATGCAGCAGAGGGCCATCAATGAGTACCTGTGCGACTACGGCACCAGGACAGGGTCAGGGGAGCTTGGTTTTTTTTCTCCACGCCAGTGGGGCATGATCAGGGATGCATGCACTGTCCTGGCACCATTTGAGGAGGCCACGAGGATGGTGAGCAGTGACAGTGCATGCATCAGTGACACTGTACCTCTTGTCCACCTGTTGGAGCACACGCTGCGTGGAATAATGGACAGGGCACTTGAGGCAGAACAGAGGCAGGAAGAGGAGGACTTCCTTGCCTCTCAAGGCCCCCTTTACCCAGACAGTGTTCCTTCTGTCCCACCCATCGCACAGGAAGAGGAAGAGGAGGAGGAGGAGGAGGAGGAGGAGGAGGATTGTGTCAGCATGGAGGTGGAGGCTGGCACTCAGCATCATCAGCAGCAGTCTTTTAGGGATGATTTACAGTCCCAAGAAACCAGTGAACTTGTACGTGGCTGGGAGGAGGTGGCTGCGGATCATGTCGTCCTTAGTGACCCAGAGGACTCCGGAGCGAATGCCTCAGCAAACCTACGCTGCATGGCCTCCCTGATCCTGCAAAGTCTGCGGAAGGATCCTCGTATTCTTCGGATCAAGGAGAGGGACCATTACTGGCTGGCCACTCTCCTTGATCCACGGTACAAGGGTAAGGTTGCGGACCTTATGTTACCTTCGCAGAGGGAGCAGAGGATGAGACAACTCCGGGAGGCCTTGCAGAAAGGTCTGTGCAACGCGTTCCCAGAGACTGGGAGGTTACAAACTCCTGGTCCTGGACAACGAGTTGCTGAGGCTTCGGCCAGTCAAAGAAGGAGCGGTGGGGAAGGTGGCCGTCTGACCGATGCGTTCAGACAATTCTTTAGTCCGCAGCCCCAAAGTATGATCGGTTCCAGCAACCATCGCCAGCGTCTGATAAACATGGTGCAGGAATATCTAGGGGCAAGGTCAGACTTGGACACCTTCCCCACCGAAAATCCTCTGGCTTACTGGGTCTTGAGGATGGATCACTGGCCAGAGCTTGCACAGTATGCAATTGAGCTACTGGCCTGTCCTGCATCCAGCGTTCTTTCGGAACGCACATTCAGTGCTGCTGGAGGATTTGTCACGGATCACAGGGTGCGCCTGTCCACCGACTCGGTTGATCGACTGACTTTCATCAAGATGAACCAGTCTTGGATCACCACCAGCTACCACACACCTGATGCTGATATAACAGACTAATTGATTTTAACATGTCACATCCCTTCAAGACTGATGCTGATGCTGAGTGCCTGTGCTGTTATGTTGACTGGCTATCCTCCTCCTCCGAGTCCTCAATGATACGATTGATGATGATATATTGGAAGATCATTTTTGTTTATGGGTGCCGCCACCAGTGGCTAAGGCCCAATTTTTCAGCCCCTGTTTTACAGGGGCGTGTAATTACAATTTTTTTAGCAATAATTTGCCATAGGGCTCATTGCTGTGCTCCAAGTACAGTATCTGTGAGGGGTTGGAGTGTTGTGGCACCAGTGCCTAAGGCCCAATTTTTCAGCCCCTGTTTAACAGGGGCGTGTCATTACAATTTTTGAAGCAATACTTTGCAACAGGGCTCATTGCTGTGCTCCAAGTACAGTATCTGTGAGGGGTTGTAGTGTTGTGCCACCAGTGCCTAAGGCCCAATTTTTCAGCCCCTGTTTAACAGGGGCGTGTCATTACAATTTTTGAAGCAATACTTTGCAACAGGGCTCATTGCTGTGCTCCAAGTACAGTATCTGTGAGGGGTTGTAGTGTTGTGCCACCATCGCCTAAGGCCCAATTTTTCAGCCCCTGTTCAACAGGGGCATGCAATTACAATTCTTGATGTAATAATTCACAGCAGGGCCCATTGCTGCACCCACCAAGAGTAACTCTGAGGGCTTACAGTGTTGTGGCAACGCCACCACCACCACCACCACGAAAGGCCCAATTTTTCAGCCCCTGTTCAAAAGGGGCATGTAATTACAATTCTTGATCTAATAATTCACAGCAGGGCCCATTGCTGCACCCACCAAGAGTAACTCTGAGGGCTTACAGTGTTGTGGCAACGCCACCACCACCACCACCACGAAAGGCCTAATTTTTCAGCCCCTGTTCAACAGGGGCATGCAATTACAATTCTTGATGTAATAATTCACAGCAGGGCCCATTGCTGCACCCACCAAGAGTAACTCTGAGGGCTTACAGTGTTGTGGCAACGCCACCACCACCACCACCACGAAAGGCCCAATTTTTCAGCCCCTGTTCAAAAGGGGCATGTAATTACAATTCTTGATCTAATAATTCACAGCAGGGCCCATTGCTGCACCCACCAAGAGTAACTCTGAGGGCTTACAGTGTTGTGGCAACGCCACCACCACCACCACCACGAAAGGCCCAATTTTTCAGCCCCTGTTCAAAAGGGGCATGTAATTACAATTCTTGATCTAATAATTCACAGCAGGGCCCATTCCTGCACCCACCAAGAGTAACTCTGAGGGCTTACAGTGTTGTGGCAACACCACCACCACCACCACGAAAGGCCCAATTTTTCAGCCCCTGTTCAACAGGGGCATGCAATTACAATTCTTGATCTAATAATTCACAGCAGGGCCCATTGCTGCACCCACCAAGAGTAACTGTCAGGGCTTACAGTGTTGTGGCACCAGCACCACCATCAAAGCCCCAATTTTTACTACCACTGTTCAACAATTATATGTAATAAAATTCCTGATATAATAGTTGACAGCAGGGCGTTCCAGCACCAACCAAGAGTAACTGTGAGTGCTTACAGTGTTGTGCCAACACCAACAACTAAGGGGCCTATTTCTGCAGAGTATATACGGCAGGTCCCTACTTTCAAACATCCAACTTACAAACGACTCCTACTTGCAAACGCAAGAAGACAACAGGAAGTGAGAGGAAATCTACCCCTAGGAAGGAAAATTCTCTCCTGTAAGAATAAATATGGGAGAAAGGTGTCTCCTCTGTACTGATGCTTTATCAGCAATCCTTGTTTCAAGAAAAACACCACATTTCAAAAACAGTTGACATTGGGACGGAAAGTGAGGTGAAATGTTCTGAACAGGGGCACAGACAGCAAAACAAATGTTACAGGGGTGATAACCCTTACCTATGTTTTCCAAAAAGTAAAAAAATAGATTTTTGGGCTGGAGCTACACTTCAACAATGTACCTGTTCAAAATTACAAACAGATTCTACATAAGAACAAACCTACAGTCCCTGTCTTGTATGCACCGCCTGTATACGGCTGTTCAGAGTATATAGGGCCTTTTTTTATTTATGTGCGGGGTTCCCCTTAATATCCATACAAGACCCAAAGGGGCTGGTAATAGGCTGGGGTAGGGGGGGGGGGTCATGGGGTAGCTATGCCATTTTTCTTAAAGATTTTCATCCATATTACCGGGACCAGACATTATATTAAAGCCGCAAGCAGTTTTAAATGGCTTTTTTTTCCTTTAGAAGTGTCATTTTGTGCAGGGACAGTTCTAAACACGGGAAACACGTGGCACTTCACAGGCATACTTTAGACACCCCCCAGGTACG
This sequence comes from Rana muscosa, assembly GCA_029206835.1. Taxonomy (NCBI): domain Eukaryota; kingdom Metazoa; phylum Chordata; class Amphibia; order Anura; family Ranidae; genus Rana; species Rana muscosa. The sequence goes on from CM055120.1 coordinate 421,468,884, forward strand.
ATATTTAAAGGAATATTTGACTTTTTTTTTTTCACTTTATGCATCATTAAAATGACTGCTCCCGAAAAACGACCGTTTTTAAAACTTCTTTTTGCATTGATACATGTCCCCTGGTGCAGAACCCGGGTTCCCAAACCCTTTTTAGGACAATAACATGCATAATAGTTGTTATAATTAGCACTTTAGAATTCGAACGTTCGCATCCATTGTATTTAATAGGGTTCTAATGTTTGTACGAACTTTCGGTCCGTTCGCGGGTTCTGGTGCGAACCGAACCCGGGGGTGTTCGGCTCATCACTAGTCCTGACTGTTAACCAGTTCAGCACAGCAAGGCAGTAGCTGCATAGAACAGCTTCTTCAGCCAGTGTTTCTCCCTCTCTCGAGTCTTAGCGAAGCACCTGGCTACAATTAATTTTCTCTTACAATGTAGTTTTAAGGAATGATTTAATATTTTAAACCTACAGCTTTCATTGAAATAATCCTGCCATGAAGGTTTTTGTTCAAGCACTTCCTGTTATAAATTGACAGCTTAAAGCGGTGTTCCACCCACAATTTTATAATTTTTTTTAAAGTCAGCAGCTACAAACATTGTAGCTGCTGACTTTTAATAAGGACACTTACCTGTCCAGAGAGCCTGCGATGTCGGCCCCCCAGAGGCCGAACCGTCCATCGGATCGGGTGCAGGCGCCACCATTCCAACTAAGGGAAACCCGCAGTGCAGCCTTGCGGCTTCATTGCCGGTTTCTGACTGCGCATGCGCGAGTCCCACGGCGCTTTGTGAATGGCCAGCTTGTCTTCTGGGACACACACAGGTCCCAGAAGACAACGGGGGAGCTCGCCGAAGAGGAGGATGTGACGCCCTGGGCCGCGGCCCAGCTGAATCGGAAGTAAACTTGTACTGTACTTCTAAAAAAAAGGTACTATTGGAAAAAAAAAATCAATATCCAAAAACGAGGAGTGGAGAGGTGGTCTTTTGTTTAAGATCACCTCTCAAAAGTGGGTGAAAGTCTGCTTTAAGGTGGTTGTCAATTATGTAATAATGGTCCATTGTTGTCACCTTCAGGACACACACCCTGATAAATGCCATACAGCCATTTCTGGAGTAAAGTATTATATATTTTTTTTTTTTTTTTTTTTATTAAAAGTATTTTATTTTATTTTTTTTAATCAAATACTTTTTTGTTGAAAACATTTCTACAATTTACAATAAAACTATTACATACAAAACAAGCCCACTAAACATATAATATTCTAAAAATGTGGATATTTTTGGGGCCTGTTTAAACATCCAGGAGCATCTCCTTCTCCTCTGTGGCTTTTGGCTGGCTATTCCGGGGGCAAGACAGCACAAGGTACCTTTTGAGCTTCCAATGGTGTTTTTACTCATCCTCTCCATGTGCACCTGTCACTGCCTCCATGTACACCTGACACTGCTGTCTCCATGGGCACCTGATACTGCCTCCATGTACATCTGTCACTGCCTCCATGTGTGCCTGTCACTGCCTCCATGTGCGCCTGGCACTGCCCCCTTGTGTGTGCCTGGAATTACTTCCATATGCACCGGCATGCGCCCTTCCGTGGGTCCCGTCCTGGAGCAGTCAATGGCCATACACAGTACTTTAACAAGCTAAATGCCATTCAATTTGGATTTCCATCATCTTAAAGTTTAGAAGTTAAAGTCTATGTAATCCCATTGTAACCTGATGGTGTATATGCAAGGATAACCATATAAACAATTGTCTATAGATCGCTTTAAAATAATTATGTAAAATACCTTTTTTCAGCATTTACACGCCATGGTCAAGTGATCTTCCCGACACTGTGAGACTGGTGGATGGAGCTAGCGGCCAAGCTATGAAGCTACCTGCAGACATCACAGCAGGAAGTTACTTAGCTTTTACAGAGAGCCAATTGCTAGCATTTGTTGTTAGGCCCTGATTCATACTGCAGAGAGCCGTGTTTACCCACCCAGGAGGTACTGGTAGTCCATGCAGACTCATGCATTCAGCCTGTTTAAATCAATGGCAGATGTATAACTGCACAGATCTTTACATCAGTAGTGTATTTAGGTTTTGTGCTGCCCTAGGCTTGACTAAACTCGTGCACCCCCTAATTTACATATGACCCACCCCTTCCTGTCAAGGCCACACCCCTTTCTGTTTAAGACCCACCCTGAAATTTTCGAGTACTTCTGGGGGGGTGTGGGGTGGTCAATTGATTCCCTTAATTTGCATATGTAGCGGAACCTCACTCTCCCTCTTGCCTATTGTGAATGGCTTGTGTCTAGGGGTACCTGGGAGAGGAGAGTGCAGGAACACTACGCCAAGCTCTCCCCTCATGTGTATAAGAGGGTTGAGCAAAGTTAGTTGATTTACCTCCCGGGTCTGTCCACTGCATACGAAGCCTCAGTTGTTCCATGGAGACGTGTCTGCCAATAATAGAGCCCCACACCAATCGAAAGTCCAACACTCCTTTATTTCTCATACAATACGGTGAACACAATCAGTTGAACTTCCAAGAACAGACGAACATGGGGGTGTGGGAACGAGTAGGCCCAGGCACAACTGAACTCTCCTATTCCTTTCTTAGCGAATAGGCCTGGCGCATGGCCTCTGCCACTGACCGTGAGTTTTGGTCGCTGCCACCGACCGGATGAACTGTTGAGACCCCTGCCACAGGCCTAATAGCAGGCCCTTGCCACTGACCTGATTGAAATAGCTGGACCGCTGCCATCGGTCATTGAACGTGGACTGAACTTCCTCTTTGAACTTGGCCCCTGTTCGGGAAAGATATCCCTCCAGGTCTTCGGGTAAGTCCCTCCTCCGGTCCCTTACGCCTCTGGATTCGGGTGCCCCACTCCAGGGGCCCCCTAGGATGATCCCTCCCTCGCGGGACCCAGCGGAAGGTACTGGACCCCAGGCCTCCGGCTGAGTACCTCACCCCAGACTGAAGGTGTCTGGGATGGAGCACGAACTCCAAGTGTCCAGGCCTAGGCCGTCTGGACACCGACCGCAATCGCAGCCCTCAGGCTGAAGGTGCCCGGGACTCCCACCTCGTGGCGAAGATGTCCGCCCCCTTTATACCCCCTCCCAGCAAGCACGGCGGGTTCCCCGCCCCGCCGTACAACCGCTGCGAGAGGTCACAAAGGGTACGGCACTGCAGCGATGGTTCAACCCCGGCCCAAAGTGACAGCGCCACCTGCTGGACCACAGGGAACTATGCATCACTGGTGTCCTCACCAGTTTAAAAAGTACATACCCGCTACACATAGATTTCCTCTTTCTTCCTGTTTGGCTATAGGGCGGGAAGTAAAGGGAAATATCTGCAATGGGACAGGAATGGTAAAAAAATAAACTGACAGGGGCTATAACCCTCCCTTACTCTATCCAAAAAAAAAAAAAAAGTGTTGCCTATAGTTCTACTCTAAGCACAAATTTCTGATAATTTTATGGAGAGGACTAAGAAGATATAACCATGCCAATGGTGCAGCAGAAAACATATAGCACAGTGAAAAAGGTTTGTGGTCCAGGATGATAGGACAGTCAAAACTAAAAGCAGTACCCCCCCCCCCCAGTTGCGGAATGCCGGCCTCCCGTATACCAGAAGCAGTGCGGCCTCTTTATGGGGGCGCTAGACTAATTTGCCTCTCAGCCCAGTCCGCCCCATAAGACTGGTGCTACACTAAGAGTGTAGCGCAAGCCGGCGGGGACTCTTTCTGTGCTGCCCCCCTGCAAAGTGCTGCCCTAGGCCTGGGCCTTGTTGGCCTAGGCCAGGATACAGCATTGCTTTACATACATCCTTAAGTGTACATCTGCCTGCATCTGCATCTAGAGGAAAAAAGATTTCATCTCCAAATACGGAAAGGCTTCTTCACAGTAAAAGCTGTAAAAATGTGGAATAGACTCCCTCCAGAGGTGGTTCTGGCCAGCTCGGTAGATTGCTTTAAAAAAGAGTCTTTCCCAAATGTACATAATATAACTGGGTACTGACATTTATAGGTAAAGTTGATCCGGGGAATATCCGATTGCCTCTCGGGGGATCAGGAAGGATTTTTTTACCCTGCTGTAGCAAATTGGATCATGCTTTGCTTTGTTTTTCGCCTTTCTCTGGATCAACTGTGGGTGAAGGATTGTGTATATGGGATTGTATGATTTTTTTTTGGGTTGAACTAGACGGACTTGTGTCTTTTTTCAACCTGACTAACTATGTATGCCTGCGTCAGTCCAACACAGATGTGCACCTGGCTCCACAGACCACTTGTGCCTGGTAAAGATGGTTCTCTGCAAGGGGGTACTGATCAGTGTGTCCGTGTTATTGAGGCCTTATCCAAAAACAAAAGAAACAAACACATGTTTATTTTCAATACATTTTTTAAATAAAGCACATTGAAGCCATCATTATTTATTGTAAGTGAAACGTTTCATAAAATATAAGAAATTTTGTCATATAGTAAAAGAAAATACATATTGTATCTTAACACTGGTGGAGATGGAATGTCATTAGATTGACAGCTCATCACACCACCCTGCAAGCCACTGGAGATTGTCAAGTGGGGCTGCTAGTTGGGGAAAAGGAGCAGGTGTCAATCAACCTTTTGGAGCTGCCAAGGAACATAATAAAATGCATCACGTAGTGCGGTTTCCAGTTGACAAATTAACCACTAGAGGTCCGCGCTATAGCAGAATGACGGCTACAGCGCGGACCTAGAATGCCGGGAGGACGTCATTTGACGTCCGCCCCTTTCCTCGTTCCCGGCGCACGCTCCTGAGCGCGCATCGGGGAACTTTTTATGCCCGCCGCGTCACGCGGGTGCCGTTGCGCGTACCTGGCGACCGCGATGTCCGCCAGGTACCTGCGATGGGCATTTACAGAGCCAGGGACGTGGATCTCTGTGTGTAAACACAGAGATCCACGCCCTGTAATGGAGAGGAGACTGATGGTGTGTCCCTTGTACATAGGGACAACCATCGGTCACCTCCCCCAGTCAGTCCCCTCCCCCCACAGTAAGAATCACTCCCTTAGGCACACTTAACCCCTTCAGCGCCCCTAGTGGTTAACCCCTTCACTGCCAGTGTCATTTTTACAGTAACCAGTGCATTTTTTATAGCACTGATCGCTGTAAAAATGACAATGGTCCCAAAATGGTGTCAAAAGTGTCCGATGTGTCCGCCATAATGTCGCAGTCACATTATCGCCGCCATTACTAGTAAAAAAAAAATATATTAATAAAAATGCTATAAAACTATGCCCTATTTTGTAGACGCTATAACTTTTGGGCAAACCAATCAATAAACGCTTATTGCGTTTTTTTTATTTTTTACCAAAAATATGTAGAAGAATACGTATCGGCCTAAACTGAGGAAAAATATATATATTTTTTTAAAAAATAGGGATATTTGTAATAGCAAAAAGTAAAAAATATTGTGTTTTTTTGTGTATAGCGCAAAAAATAAAAACCGCAAAGATGATTAAATACCACCAAAAGAAAGCTCTATTTGTGGGGAAAAAAATACGTCAAATTTGTTTGGGAGCCACGCCGCACGACCGCGCAATTGTCATTCAAAGCGTGACAGTGCTGAAAGCTGAAAATTGGTCTGGGCAGGAAGGGGGTTTAAGTGCCCAGTAAGCAAGTGGTTAAAACGTGTGCAAAGGGTTAAGCAATGCATGCACACTGAGAGTGGAAATGCTGATAAAAAGATAAGATACAATTGCATTACCACCCAGAATAAGGAAGTCCAGGGACATGGCGGTATAAACCAAGTATTTACTAGAAAAAAATGTGGTTATGAAGGTAATGTTAAGCACACAGAGAAAATAATTTTTACTGACACTTCAAGCATAAAAAATGAAGGTGGAGTTTTACTTTCGGGAAGGAATAAAAGACACAATTATTGCAGATTCGAATCTCTTTTTACATTATTAAATTATGTTTTTGATCAAAAGCAGTGTAAGTTCCTGATTTTGACTTTTGGTATCAGCCTTTTGCAGTTCCTGTGCAGCAGAGCTTAGACTGAGGGATGGAGCAGCAGCATAAGAAGCCAATGAGCATGCTACAGTTCTCACGTGTAAGCGTGGGATGTGCTGATAGGAGATGAATGACAGGAAAATTCACTCATCAATCTATAACTTTTGCTTTCACTGTCCAGACAGAGCTCAAGGAGAGAGACAAAGCGTTAGCCCCCGTTCACAGTGACTTTTTATGTGATTTGGAAGTTCCAAATCGCATGACAAGTCGCATCCTATTGCCAGCAATGGAACTGTTCATATCGCCACGTCTCTTGTGACAGCGATTATGAAAAGGTTCCTGCACTACTTTTTACTGATCTAAATGTGACTCGCATAGACTTCTGTTAAATAATGTCACAAGCACAATTTCAAAGCTGCACCAGTGTGAATGGGGGGTTACTGAACTGAATCTCAAGACTAGGTGGACTAGGATACAAATCCTTTGTCAAGTAAAACAGATGCTGTGACGCCTTACAGTTTACTCTTTGTCTTCCTGCAAAGTCCCACAAATAACTGTTAATCCTGCCAGCGAATTTCACCTAACACAACATCCTGCGATGGTGACAACAAAGCTTCACTACTTCTGATTTCCGAGCAGCGTTGACACTTTCATGTAGGCTGTCTCTTCTTGCTCTACAGTGGGAAAGGCAGTGTTGTCACTGCTGAATAACAAGCCTGTTGCTTCTCAATCAGCATCTGGCCTAGGCCCTATCAGTTCAGGAGTAAAGATGAGCTTTGGCGTGTTCGCATAGTACACGTGCAGAGCCCGCTAGGAAGTCGGCACCGCGCTGCGCTAATCACAGCCAGGGAGACATTTCCCAATCTCTGCAGCCGAGCATCGGGAAATGTCTCCCTGCCTGTCATTAGCGCAGCGCGGTGCCGACTTCCTGGCGGGCTCTGCACGTGTACTATGCGAACACGCCGGAGCTCATCCTTATTCAGGAGGGCCCAGAAACCAGCCAAGCTGGATGATGAGATGTACTCCTTATCTCTGCAATCAATCCTCCTGTGGCTTCCCCTGCAGCTCAGCCAGCCTCACCTCTTCTCCCTCCTGCTGGCTGCGCTGCAGGGGAAGCCACGGGAGGATCAGTTGTAGGATCTGCAATCTCCCATCCCCTGCTGCTCTGATCATCCACACCCCTCTTCCTTATGGTGTCCGGGCCCTCTCTGTGATGTCACAAGGGGCGGGCTCTCTGGGTGATGTAACCAGACTGGGGGGTGTCGGGACAGATGCCCGACAGAAGGTTAAGTGGTGAATCAACCACAACACAATCAGCTTGATAAAAAAAGACTTTATTAATTGAATGGTAAATCAAAAAATCAACTCATCCCAGGCCAAGAAATGAGGACTTGGTCTCCAGGAATGGGATGGAAAAAAGCTGGTATCTGTATATGGAATAATATGGGTAAATAGCATATCCAGATGAAGTGACGGTTACGCCACGAAACGCGTCATGTCCGACGAGGTTAAGCAAAGTTTTGACTAGCCCCCCTCATCTTCCCATCGTTCCTGCTTTCCCCTCCGTTTAGCACTAAGTGAACCTAGTGCATGATTTTGAAGGACAGTTTTTGCCCCCAGTGGCTGGAAACCTACACTGCATCATCTTGCTTTGCAAAGGTGTCTCTCAGTTCGAGTTGATTTTTTGATTTACCATTCAATTAATAAAGTCTTTATATCAAGCAGATTGTGTTGTGGTTGATTCACCACTTAACCTTCTGTCGGGCATCTGTCCCGACACCCCCCAGTCTGGTTATATGGTCTTCATGGTTTAGGTGGATCCCCTTTGAACAAACGAATCAACCAATCAGCACTATCCCTCAATATCCCACTGTGAATCGGGCAATTTTCCTTTTTCTTTTTTCATTCTCTGGGTGATGTCATCAGATGGCCATGACCCATGGCTATATAAGAGATGCCAGACAGCGGGCGACAACACAACGGAGGAAGACAGCCACAGAAGAAGAGTGCCTTTTTTTTTTCCGGGTAATCGTCGGCGAGGAAGAAGACAGCAGCAGGAGAAGACGGCTCGGGTAGAAGGACAAGAAGGACTTGTCAAAAACCGGCTCTTGTTTTTTTTTACATTTCAATGCTTTTTGGGGTGAATGGGCAGGGGTACGATGTACCCGATACCCATTCACATGGGGTGCACGATCTTGTTAGCCCAAAAACCACCCTTCTTTATGGGTCTACGGCCATTAAAGTAGGTGTGCCCTGAATAAATTTATCAAGCATTCACTAAGGTGCAAAAGTATACCCCCCTAGGGAGGGGGAGGGGAAAGAGAATTGTGGGAGAGCTCTATTGAATAAAGGTCAGACTAATCTCATTCACATGTAAAAAACTGATCTTTATTGTATAAACACTAAAATTCCATTGGAAAAAAAACATATCACAAGACATATAAAATTAATGTCCAGCCTGTTCCTGTACTGGTATCTACATAAGTTCATATATATATATATATATATATATATATATATATATATATAATGGTGCAATGCCAGTATGACTTCTTAAATGTATGTCACACAAATATTTAAAGGGTGGCCACCCAGCTTGTACTTATCAAACGTTAAGAAATTTATTAATTGAACATCCTGTGTTTGTGTTGTCACATAGTATTCAAAAAATAGGCTTGCTGATGAATTATACTGCTGCTTTTGATTAAGAACATTGGGCAATCAAACAAGGCAACTTGAAAGCAATCATTCCATTAGCTTTGGTCCAGAGAAGGTCGTTTATAAACTGAAGACTTGAAAGTCATTCCATCAGAAATGTATCTGTATAACACTTCCCTCACACAGACTTGGGCATTAAACAATCTAAATTCACAATTTACATTTCTCCCAATCCAGAAACAGTCATATGAATGAGGAATTGTGGCTCATGTTGGTGTGTATTTTGCAAAGGTATCCAATAAAGGAACACAGGTGATATAACGAAGCATGCTCTCCAAAATGAACAAAATCCCTCCAATATTTCAGCACTAGGTGTATAATAAGCCCTATATGTTTGTTTGTATAAGTACCTAATTGGGACACAATCCTGAATATTAAACATGTATATTATATGCAGTCTTTGAAGTGGGTTTATTGGTGCTACTACCAGTCCAGAGGAGGTCAGCTGTGTAGCTGATTAAATTATCACCCTTCCTCATGGTAGGGTTGCCAACTTTTCTTCAAGCCAAACCTGAACACTTTTGCAGCCTGGACACCTTTGGGTGCCCCCAAGGAGAGTAGTAATGCGGTGCGTGTAGTGTGCCACAGCGAACAGTGGGTGTGGCCAAATTGCTCTTGTTGACATCGTCGCCCTGTCCCCCCCCAGTGAACCTGCACCCAGACAGCCGCCTGCAGCTCCCAGATGGCAACAGGCTTGTGTGTGACTATATTCGTTACTTGGGGCAGGGTTTCTCAACTCCAGTCCTCAAGGCGCCCCAACAGGTCATGTTTTCAGGTTTTCCATTATTTTGCACAGGGGATTTGATTAGTTTCACTGCCTTAGTAATTACCACAACTGTTTCATCTGAGGGAAATCCTGAAAACATGACCTGTTGGGGCGCCTTGAGGACTGGAGTTGAGAAACACTGACTTGGGGAGCCACAGCAGTCTGAATAATGCGTCCAGGTTTCAGTCTGCCTGAAACCCGGACACATGTCCAGGTGAATCCTGGACAGATGGCAACCCTACCTCATGGGAGTATCCATCCCACAGGTGCCAAAGTTGGTAGAAATTTGGTTTCCAAAATGCAAAGATCATCCATAAAAACAGCATTCAAGAGTGTTGGCATTTGTGCTGTATATATTCATTGCATACAGACATACTTCTTAAGCATACTCCCATTTAACAGTATTGATCCAACTGGAGAGAAGATCTTATAAGCAAAACAGTCTATTTCAGGTATTTTTCCACACAGAGATGTTCATATAAGCAAGTCTTTGTAAGATCACATGGTACTGTTGATCCTCCTCACTGGGTGAGACCTTGAATACCAAGAGCCATCAGGGCAGGTACCTGGAAAGGGATAGAAGGCTTGTTAAATGGGGCTTCCAGATTCCAATAAGCCCCCCCCGCCCACAGCCCTCGAAACCACAGGCCAGGGTTGTCGGGAAGAGGCCTTTGTCCCGATCAACATGCCCCCCCAAAGCACCCAACCCCCCCATGTTGAGGGCATGCTGCCTGGTATGGCTCAGGAGGGGCACGCTCGCTTGTCTCCTCTCCCTTTCCTGACTTGCCGGGCTTCATACTTGGATAAGGGTCTTGTATGTATTTAGGGGGGGGACCCCACACCATTTAAAAAATAAAATTGGCGTGGGGGGGTCCCCTTTGAATCCATACTAGACCCGAAGGGCCTAGTATAGACCTGGGTGGGACCACACGCTGTTGTTTTTGCTTTTTTTTTATTAGCCCGGCAATTTTATTTTTTACATTCAGCTGTCAGCGGGAACCCTGCTGACAGCTGATGACTCATCGGTTGTTAAGGACGCGGCAGCTGGCTTCCCGGCCCTCTCCTTAGCAACCAGCTATGTACAGTGTTTTAAACAGATAAATAAAAAATGCAAGACGCAAAACACATCAAAAATCGCATCACAAACACAAAACTTGCATTTCTGGTGCGATTCCATTGAAGTATATTACACGCAAAATGTCGAAAAAGTCCCTGACCCTTTCCAAAAACACACCAGCCGCAAAACGCATAGATGTGAATGTGTACCATAGGAAGCCATGGTAAATGGACTGTAGTGTGTTTCTGCAAAATGCACTAGAAAACTCATAGGTGTGAACCTAGGGAAAGTGCTTAAAAACAGAGGGTTTAATATGATGTTGACAAGGACCTTTGTGGCAGGATCACCAGATATTTTAATGAAAACTGCAGTTTTTAAAGACTGAAAACTATTTTTGTAATTGCATTAATATGTTAAAGCTTATATGAAATGTTACATCAACTTTAAATATGGAAGCTGCCATTGTTGACTTGTTTCAAAACCTGTATGCAGATTAGAAGATTAAACTTTCTTGGCTGAATTCTCATTTGTACGTCACACTTTAGGAAGCCAGGCCTGCTTGGTTGAAGGAAGAGAATGACAGCCTGGGAACATGGCATGTTTTAAAACTGGCGGCAGCAGCTCCCATATATTTATTAAAACATTTCCTTTAAATCCGTGCAAATTTGTGTTAAAGGGTTCTACAGTTAAAATCTTCTGCTTTCATCAGCGGTTAATATTCTCCACGTCAACAAGCATTTCTTCAAAGAAGAAATTATTGATGAAACATTAAATGTAGTACAGATCCCAGATTGCAGATTTAAAGAATCATTACACAAAGAGGGTCATTTATGAACTTATATGAATGCAAAGAGCCTGTACAGTTCTCTAAGTACATGTGTCCAATGTGCGCATGCCCTGAAGCATAACTCCATTCCTTCTAGACTTTCATCTTTGCAGATGTCTTGTGCAATATTTTATAGATTTTTAGTCTGTGACATAAGCAGACATTCCGGTGAAAGTATACGGTTCTAACATGGAATTACATGACCTCTTTTTTTTGGGTTTCTTTAACTTTTTCATTTTGTCTATGTCCCCTTTTTTTCCCTCCCATCGCCACCTCCCATTTGCCTTTTTCCCATTGGGGATGAAGCCCCAATATAAAATTGGGTGACTACTGCAACCTATTCACCAATGTCATACACCCCCGTGGTTCATGGTATGCAATGAAATAGTACTAATGTTTGTGATACCATGCCGTGAACTGAAACAATTAAGATTGGTGCACAAATATTTGTCTCGCAGTGTCAAAGGAACAAAATATCCCTGGGTTGGTGGTATCAATGAAAAGTAAAACTGTCCCTAAATAGGTTGTGTCCCTGAAAGGAAAAAAATGTCCTTGAGTTGGTAGTGTCAGTGGAAGGAAAATATGTCCCTGAGTTGGTGGTGTCACTGCAAGGACAAAACCTTTCTAATTTGGCAGTGTGGGGTTACTAAAAAGAAAAATATGACCCTGAGTCGGTGGTTCCAGTGAAATTAAAAACATGTCATTAAGTTTTGTTGTCACTGGAAGGAAAACTTGTCCCTGAGTTGATGGTGTCAGTGAAAATTAAAAGAAAAAAGTCCTTAAGTTTTGGTGTCACTGGCAGGAATAAATGTCCCTGAGTTGGTGGTGTCACTTGAAGTAACACTAGTACAAAGCACCTCCCCCACCCTCCCCAGTACAGAACTTTTCCCCCAACCCCGACAACCCTAGGAATGAGCTTAGACATGAGTCCAAACCCACCTGAGCTATCCGCCAGGGAGCTCTTAAAGTCAACAGCTAATCATAGGTCGCAGCACCATTCCTCACCTTGGAACCATATACACAGTACACACACCCCTTGCATATGTGTGGCTGTGAAGTGGCACATACAGCTACTACACTCAGGGCACATGCCCCCTTCTGCCCCCTTGTTCCAGCCCTGGTTGGCACTAAGAGCTAATTAAGTGAGCTGCTGGCAAGGAACATGCCTACAGAAGGAGAGAGCAGTGTTGCTCGGTTTAATGGTTCTGTCCTATTCTGCGAAAATAGCAATGATTTTGCACTGTTTATCTATAGCAGCTGCCTTTCCCTTTAAGGCTGATATACCTACCAGTACCTGGATACCCCAGGACTTAAAGTGATTGTAAATGATCACCTTGTAAAACAAGCCATTCAGTTTAAAATTGAAATGAAAGGAAAAGCATTTTTGTACAGATATCAAAAATATGTGTAGCGAGGTGTTCTTTTTCTTCTTTTGCACGTAGCTAATAGACTACAGTTTGTGATTAAGAAGGAACTCGGCTCCCTCCGGCGTTCAATTGTTATATTGCTTCAACTTGTTCAGGTTAATTATCTTGGAACATTGCATTATGGATCTTGAAGTACAGGGAGATAAAGACTCCATTGCCTTGGGTATTAAATAGACTACAATACCCACAGTGCTGCTGTGCTACCAGGGTACATTGAATCACGCACAGCCTTCTGATAGGAGCTATTTAAAGGAAAGGGAAGCTCCCAGCCGGCCTCTTGGGACGCCCTCTTCAAGCAAGCAGGAAGCTTGCGCGGAGGCCTGCTGCCATCGTGCCTAGGCCCGAGAAGCCTGGGCCTCCAGTCACCAGAGTGGATCGCCTAGCCTGACAGGGATCCTTTTCGCCGTGTCCGACTTACGTTCCACAGCAACCAGAGTCGCCCATCCACCCACACCTTGTGACGGCTGCAGGAAGGACCAGGGACTGCAAGTTGCGGAAAGGCCGAGAACTGAGACACTACCGGCGGAACATACCGGAGAGGCGAGGCCTCATTGGGTGAGAGGGCACCTGCCCAACGATATAAAATAACTGTATCGCAGGAGGGTGGATCTGATAGACTCACTATTACTGTTTGGAAGTTAACACGCCACGTGCAGAGACACATTGCATCTCGTAGTGGCAGCATATTAGAAAGAATTGGCGCTTGTGCCGCCAGCACGTTATATATACTGTGAGTATTCGCTTTCTTCACACCAGTTGGATTACAAATTATGCATGTGTACCAACTAAAGCTAGAGAAGACTACTCTTAACCAAGAGGAACCTTTACAGCACTCCATTTGTTTGAACTAAAGCAGTGGGACACATATATAGAAGTTGCCCGCTAGAGGGAGCCAAAGAGCATACAGACTCATTTACCTATATATATATAACTGTTTATGCCAGTTTGTACAGTCATTGTTAATATTGAGAGCTGGGTGAGGCTTGGTGGAGAGGTACTCCAGTGCTTATCTTATTGCATTGGGGAAATCCCTCCACTGCGTACTTACTTAGGTCTGACTACAGCTCATATTGTTTAAACCTGTGATTGAATTCCATGCCATTGACTCTTACAGGGCCCTGTATGAAGTCAGCTGTCGTTTGTTTAACTTTACTTCATCTTTCTTTTACCAAGTAAACGCTTTATCCTTGGTTAAACTACGCTTATGTGGAATCTTGTCTGTTACAGTTGGGAAAGGTAACCAGCATAATATCTCACTATATTACCATTACTGTATGATATTATTGTGGTTCCCAACTGTCAGTGGGTTCCACAATCATTGTGTTGTCCAGTTGTGCCAAGGGAGGGTTCGAGCCAAACTTCTGGGGTTGATAGGCAGAGCGTAGACCCAAAACTAACCAGCAGCTCCTACGGGGGTAGTGCTACATATATAAGTACTTTTTTTTCAATTTTTTTTTGTAAGTGATCACATTCCCTCTGACCCCTCTGGTCTCAGCTGCATAAGAGCTGGGGGGAGGAGAAGCAGCAGCACACTGAGCTTCCCATTGAATGGTTGTGGTGGGGGTGGGGGGTGCCAGGCTAAGTCTGATCATTGGAGATTAATACACTGAGTTCCCAGCACAGCTAGAGAACTGACCAGACTGTACTCTCCTGCTTAGTGTGGTCAGTTTTTAATAGGAAACTGACAGGAAGTTCCGGTACTACAGGAACAAAACATGTAAACTTTAACGCTGGGACAGCACCCCTGCTCTATACCTACCTCAGCCAACCCCCCTCTTTTATCAGGGACATCAAATTGGAAGCAGGTGATGCACTACCTGAAACAATCAGGTTGAAAAAATTTTCCTCAAGGATCTTGTGGAGCATTATTCCTTGTAATAGGCACCCTGGACATTGATTGGATTGTTTTTTGGACAACTACTAGTCCGTTCTGGATACACTGAAACACTGCATTATTTGGAATTAACAGAACATCACAGATGAGAAGTTACCTGCTGAAGAATCGTATAAATTGAATATACACCAACAGATTGACCCCCACCTAACATTAGTGGAGATCTCTGTATGACCAGCGGAATCAGTGAGTAACCAATACAGACTGAAACATTGTATCATTGTAACAATTGCATATAGGAATTACCTGCATGCTGCAGGAATCCTAGCATAATGGTTACACTGACTATATCTGTGAGAATGTTTAGTGTTCTGTGATACTATCTGAACAGATCGGAATTGCGGTGTTTAACATAGTTCTCTCAATGTCTGAAATTTCTTTCCCCAATATTCACACTTCATCACAAGGACGAAAGCAGCTTGGAATAATTATATCGGAGGATACATACATCTGCCCGTGAGGGTGTCTTTTACCCCTTGGACAATAATATTGCTTCACACATTGCTGTCACTTTTTGTTGTGTCTAGTGTTGAGCGAACCCGAACTGTAAAGTTCGGGTCCGTACCGAACTTTAGCTTTTTCCCGAACCCGAACCCGGACTTTGCGCAAAAGTTTGGGTTCAGGTTCGGCAATCTAATTACGCATTTAGAAATGCTTCAGGGGCCAGCCAGTCACCTTTTGATTAGCTGTTGTGCCCTTAGAGGCCATCATAGCCATGCCTACTAATGGCATGGCTGTGATTGGTCAGTGCAACATGTGACCCAGCTTCTATATAAGCTAGAGGCACATAGCACACACGCCACTCTGCTTCAGAATAGATAGGGAGAGGCTGCTGCTGTTGCTAATAGGGAGAGATTGTAAAATACTAGTGATGAGCCGAACACCCCCGGGTTCGGTTCGCACCAGAACCCGCGAACGGACCGAAAGTTCGCACGAACATTAGAACCCTATTAAATACAATGGATGCGAACGTTCAAATTCTAAAGTGCTAATTATAACGACTATTATCCATGTTATTGTCCTAAACAGAGTTTGGGAACCCGGGTTCTGCACCAGGGGACATGTATCAATGCAAAAAGAAGTTTTAAAAACGGCCGTTTTTCGGGAGCAGTCATTTTAATGATGCATAAAGTGAAAAAAAAAAAGTCAAATATTCCTTTAAATATTGTACCTGGGGGGTGTCTAAAGTATGCCTGTGAAGTGCCACATGTTTCCCGTGTTTAGAACTGTCCCTGCACAAAATTACATTTCTAAAGGAAAAAAAAGCCATTTAAAACTGCTTGCGGCTTTAATGTAATGTCTGGTCCCGGTAATATGGATGAAAATCTTTAAGAAAAATGGCATAGCTACCCCATCACCTCCCCCCCCCCCCTACCCCAGCCCATTAACAGCCCCTTTGGGTCTTGTATGGATATTAAGGGGAACCCCGCACACAAAATAAAAAAGGCCCTATATACTCTGAACAGCCGTATACAGGCGGTGCATACAAGACAGGGACTGTAGGTTTGTTCTTATGTAGAATCTGTTTGTAATTTTGAACAGCTACATTGTTTAAGTGTAGCTCCAGCCCAAATACCTATTTTTAAGCTTTTTGGAAAACATAGGGAAGGGTTATCACCCCTGTAACATTTGTTTTGCTGTCTGTGCCCCTGTTCAGAACATTTCACCTCACTTTGCGTCCCAATGACAACTGTTTTTGAAATGTGGTGTTTTTATTGAAACAAGGATTGGTGATAAAGCATCAGTAGAGAGGAGACACCTTTCTCCCATATTAATTCTTACAGGAGAGAATTTTCCTTCCAAGGGGTAGATTTCCTCTCACTTCCTGTTGTCTTCTTCCGTTTGCAAGTAGTAGTCGTTTGTAAGTTGGATGTTTGAAAGTAGGGACCTGCCGTATATACTCTGCAGAAATTGGCCCCTTAGGTGTTGGTGTTGGCACAACACTGTAAGCACTCACAGTTACTCTTGGTGGGTGCTGGAACGCCCTGCTGTCAACTATTATATCAGGAATTGTAATAACATATAATTGTTGAACAGTGGTAGTAAAAATTGGGCCTTTGATGGTGGTGCTGGTGCCACAACACTGTAAGGCCTGACAGTTACTCTTGGTGGGCGCAGAAATGGGCCCTGCTGTGAATTATTAGATCAATTATTATAATTGCATGCCCCTGTTGAACAGGGGCTGAAAAATTGGGCCTTAGGCACTGGTGGCACAACACTGCAACCCCTCACAGATACTGTACTTGGAGCACAGCAATGAGGCCTGTTGCAAAGTATTGCATCAAAAATTTTAATTACACGCCCCTGTTAAACAGGGGCTGAAAAATTGGGCCTTAGCCACTGGTGGCGGCACCCATAAACCAAAATGATCTTCCAAGCTATCATCATTAATCGGATCATTGAGGAGGAGGAGGAGGATAGCTAGTCAACATAACAGCACAGGCACTCAGCATCAGCATCAGTCTTTGAAGGGATGTGACATTTTAAAATCAATTAGTCTGTCATATCAGCATCAGGTGTGTGGTAGCTGGTGGTGATCCAAGACTGGTTCATCTTGATGAAAGTCAGTCGATCAACCGAGTCGGTGGACAGGCGCACCCTGTGATCCGTGACAAATCCTCCAGCAGCACTGAATGTGCGTTCTGAAAGAACGCTGGATGCAGGACAGGCCAGTAGCTCAATTGCATACTGTGCAAGCTCTGGCCAGTGATCCATCCTCAAGACCCAGTAAGCCAGAGGATTTTCAGTGGGGAAGGTGTCCAAGTCTGACCTTGCCCCTAGGTATTCCTGCACCATGTATATCAGACGCTGGCAATGGTTGCTGGAACCGATCATACTTTGGGGCTGCGGACTAAAGAATTGTCTGAACGCATCGGTCAGACGGCCACCTTCCCCACCGCTCCTTCTTTGACTGACCGAAGCCTCAGCAACTCGTTGTCCAGGACCAGGAGTTTGTAACCTCCCAGTCTCTGGGAACGCGTTGCAGAGACCTTTCTGCAAGGCCTCCCGGAGTTGTCTCATCCTCTGCTCCCTCTGCGACGGTAACATAAGGTCCGCAATCTTACCCTTGTACCGTGGATCAAGGAGAGTGGCCAGCCAGTAATGGTCCCTCTCCTTGATCCGAAGAATACGAGGATCCTTCCGCAGACTTTGCAGGATCAGGGAGGCCATGCAGCGTAGGTTAGCTGAGGCATTCAGTCCGGAGTCCTCTGGGTCACTAAGGACGACATGATCCGCAGCCACCTCCTCCCAGCCACGTACAAGTCCACTGGTTTCTTGGGACTGTAAATCATCCCTAAAAGACTGCTGCTGATGATGCTGAGTGCCAGCCTCCACCTCCATGCTGACACAATCCTCCTCCTCCTCCTCCTCCTCTTCCTGTGCGATGGGTGGGACAGAAGGAACACTGTCTGGGTAAAGGGGGCCTTGAGAGGCAAGGAAGTCCTCCTCTTCCTGCCTCTGTTCTGCCTCAAGTGCCCTGTCCATTATTCCACGCAGCGTGTGCTCCAACAGGTGGACAAGAGGTACAGTGTCACTGATGCATGCACTGTCACTGCTCACCATCCTCGTGGCCTCCTCAAATGGTGCCAGGACAGTGCATGCATCCCTGATCATGCCCCACTGGCGTGGTGAAAAAAAACCCGAGCTCCCCTGACCCTGTCCTGGTGCCGTAGTCGCACAGGTACTCATTGATGGCCCTCTGCTGCGTGTGCAGCCGCTGCAGCATGGCCAACGTTGAGTTCCACCTGGTGGGCATGTCACATATAAGGCGGTTCTTGGGCAGGTTCAACTCCTTTTGCAGCTCAGCCAGGCGAGCACTGGCATTATAAGATCTGCGGAAATGCACACAGACTTTCCTGGCCTGCCTCAGGACATCCTGTAAGCCCGGGTACCTGCCCAAGAACCGCTGCACCACCAGGTTAAGGACGTGAGCCATACAGGGCACATGGGTCAGTTGTCCCTGTCGGAGGGCGGAGAGGAGGTTGGTGCCATTGTCGCAAACCACCATTCCTGGCTTAAGCTGGCGTGGCGTCAACCACCTCTCGGCCTGCCCCTGCAGAGCAAACAGGACCTCTGCCCCAGTGTGGCTCCTGTCCCCCAAACACACCAGCGCAAGCACGGCATGGCATCTTTTTGCCTGCGTACTTGCGTAGCCCCTTGAACGCCTACGGAGCACCGCTGGTTCCGAGGACAAAGCACAGGAAGAGGCCATGGAGGAAGAAGAAGAGGAGGGGGTGGAGGAGAGAGGTGTGTCACAACCAGTAGTAGCATTTTGGAGGCGTGGCGGTGGAACAACCTCCAACACCACTGCACCTTGTCCTGCATCCTTCCCAGCTGCCAAAAGAGTGACCCAATGGGCCGTGAAAGAAAGGTAACGTCCCTGTCCATGCCTGCTGGACCATGAGTCAGCGGTAATATGCACCTTACCGCTGACCGCCCTGTCCAGCGAGGCCAAGACATTGCCTTCCACATGCCGGTAGAGAGCCGGAATCGCCTTCCGTGAGAAAAAGTGGCGTTTGGGAACCTGCCACTGAGGAACCGCACATTGCACAAACTCACGGAAGGGGGCCGAGTCTACCAACTGAAAAGGCAGCAGTTAAAGCGCTAGCAATTTAGCCAAGCTAGCATTCAACCGCTGGGCATGTGGATGGCTGGGAGTGAACTTCTTTCGACGGTCCAGCAGCTGGGGCAGGGAAATTTGCCTGCTAGAATCGGACGTCGGTGTACTGCTAGCAGAGTGGCCGCAAGTACTTGGCTGTGACACACCTAATTCTACACCTTCATTCCTCTCAGTGCAGGTTTCAGAGAGGACTGAAGGTATAGTGGGGTTGGAGATCCCAGCTGATGCGGTGCAAGGAGAGGTCCGCTTTGTTCTTTGGTGTGGGTCTTTAAGGTAGGCTTGCCAACGAGCT
The DNA here is from genome assembly GCA_029206835.1 of Rana muscosa. Taxonomy (NCBI): domain Eukaryota; kingdom Metazoa; phylum Chordata; class Amphibia; order Anura; family Ranidae; genus Rana; species Rana muscosa. The sequence continues at coordinate 421,488,450 of CM055120.1, forward strand.
GCATGGCAGGTCAACATATGTCTGATCAAGCATGTGGTGCCCAAGCGGCTGATGTTTTGGCCACGCGATATACGCTTGAGACATATGTTGCAAACAGCAGCTGTGCGATCTGATGCACTCGCCTCAAAAAAGGCCCACACCAAAGAACTTTTTGAATGACGGGCAGAGGCAGCGCCCTGCACAGGCGGAGCTCTGCGGTGTGATTCCGTCGGTGTGCTGCCCATACGCTGGCCACTCAAGGGCATCCTGCCTCGTTGGAGATGTGCCTCCTCCTCATCCTCCTCCTCTCTCCTATTAGGCACCCACGTGGAGTCAGTGACCTCATCATCCCCTCCCTCCTCATCACTGGAGCCAATCTGGCAGTATGCTGCAGCTGCTGGAGCATGACTGCCAGATTGGTGTCCTTCTTGAGCATCCCCTCTCTCTGCTCTCACGCTACTGCCTTCCTCTAGCTGGGTATCATCATCAGATCCTTCAAAACGCTGGGCATCCTCCTGGAGCATGTACCCAACACTGTGCTCAAACAGTTCGGGGGACTCCTCAGGAGGAGGACATGGTGGGTCTAGGGAAGGAGTGACTAATGATGACATTGATACCAGAGAAGAGGACGCTTTGGCAGCTGCTTTGCCAGTACCCTGAGCCTAGGTGAGAGAGGATGAGGAGGATGAGGTGGGCTTGGTCATCCACTCTACCAAGTCTTCGGCATGATGTGGCTCAACATGTCCAGCTGCCGAAAAGAAGGACAAGCGTGTCCCATGGCCATGTGCTGATGACAATGCACCGCGTCCACGACCAGCACTGTTGCCCCCAGACACAGAGCCTGCTTGCCCTCTTTTTTTGCCTCCTGACTGTCTGCCTCTCCTTGTTTGCCTTCCAGACATTTTAATGGATGGCCTGCAGGGAGATGGGAAAAACAGCAATAAGGGCTACCTTCAGGTGTATACTGTGCAGGAGGCTTAGCAACAAAGACACTGACACTGTCCCCTGCCTATCCTTCTCTGTCCCTAAACACAAGGATTTCAACTATGGTTCAGCAAGATTGGTTTAGGACAGAATAGCACACTGATAGTTTCCCTCACTGTCCTTCTCTGTCCCTACAAACAAGATTTAGCACAGAATAGCACACTGATAGTTTCCACGAGTGTCCTTCTCTGTCCCTAAACTCAAGGATTTCAAATATGGTTCAGCAAGATTGGTTTAGGACAGAATAGCACACTGACACTTTCCCTCACTGTCCTTCTCTGTCCCTACAAACAAGATTTAGCACAGAATAGCACACTGATAGTTTCCACGAGTGTCCTTCTCTGTCCCTAAACTCAAGGATTTCAAATATGGTTCAGCAAGATTGGTTTAGAACGGAATAACACACTGACAGTTTCCCAGAGTGTCCTTCTCTGTCCCTAAACTCAAGGATTTCAAATATGGTTCAGCAAGATTGGTTTAGGACAGAATAGCACACTGACACTTTCCCTCACTGTCCTTACAAACAAGATTTAGCACAAAATAGCACACTGATAGTTTCCACGAGTGTCCTTCTCTGTCCCTAAACTCAAGGATTTCAAATACGGTTCAGCAAGATTGGTTTAGAACAGAATAGCACACTGACAGTTTCCCTCACTGTCCTTCTCTGTCCCTGCAAACAAGGATTAGCACAGAATAGCACACTGACACTTTCCCTCACTGTCCTTCTCTGTCCCTACAAACAAGATTTAGCACAGAATAGCACACTGATAGTTTCCACGAGTGTCCTTCTCTGTCCCTAAACTCAAGGATTTCAAATATGGTTCAGCAAGATTGGTTTAGAACGGAATAGCACACTGACAGTTTCCCCGAGTGTCCTTCTCTGTCCCTAAACTCAAGGATTTCAAATATGGTTCAGCAAGATTGGTTTAGGACAGAATAGCACACTGACACTTTCCCTCACTGTCCTTCTCTGTCCCTACAATTAAGATTTAGCACAGAATACCACACTGATAGTTTCCCCGAGTGTCCTTCTCTGTCCCTAAACTCAAGGATTTCAAATATGGTTCAGCAAGATTGGTTTAGCACAGAATAGCACACTGACACTTTCCCTCACTGTCCTTCTCTGTCCCTACAAACAAGATTTAGCACAGAATAGCACACTGATAGTTTCCACGAGTGTCCTTCTCTGTCCCTAAACTCAAGGATTTCAACTATGGTTCAGCAAGATTGGTTTAGGACAGAATAGCACACTGATAGTTTCCCTCACTGTCCTTCTCTGTCCCTACAAACAAGATTTAGCACAGAATAGCACACTGATAGTTTCCACGAGTGTCCTTCTCTGTCCCTAAACTCAAGGATTTCAAATATGGTTCAGCAAGATTGGTTTAGGACAGAATAGCACACTGACACTTTCCCTCACTGTCCTTCTCTGTCCCTACAAACAAGATTTAGCACAGAATAGCACACTGATAGTTTCCCCGAGTGTCCTTCTCTGTCCCTAAACTCAAGGATTTCAAATATGGTTCAGCAAGATTGGTTTAGCAAAGAATAGCACACTGATAGATTCCCTCACTGTCTTTCTCTGTCCCTACAAACAAGGATTAGCACAGAATAGCACACCGACACTTTCCCTCACTGTCCTTCTCTGTCCCTACAAGCAAGGTTTAGCACAGAATAGCACACTGTCACTTTCCCTCACTGTCCTTCTCTGTCCCTAAACTCAAGGATTTAAAATATGGTTCAGCAAGATTGGTTTAGAACAGAATAGCACACTGACAGTTTCCCTCACTGTCCTTCTCTGTCCCTACAAACAAGGATTAGCACAGAATAGCACACTGACACTTTCCCTCACTGTCCTTCTCTGTCCCTACAAACAAGGTTTTGCACAGAATGACACACTGACACTCTCCCTACCTATCCTTCTCTGTCCCTAAACACAAGGAATCCAGGATTAGTAAAGGAAAAAATGACACTGTCCCTGCCTATGCTTCTCTTTCCCTGCTCCGGAACACACTACACAAGGCCGCCGCGCTGGCGGCCTTTTATAGTGTGGGGCGTGTACTAAACCCCCTCAGCAATAATTGGCCACAGGCATCCTGCCTGTGGCCAATCATTGCTCTCCTCGCTGCCGGCGCTGTGATTGGCCAAGCATGCGGGGTCACAGTGCATGCTTGGCCAATCACAGCGCCTGGATGACACTGCGATGGCGTAGTGCATTGTGGGCCGTTCGCGTCACTCGAATTTGGCGCGAACGGCCCAAATCGTTCGATCTTCGTCGAACGATTGAACAGCCGATGTTCGAGTCGAACGTATGTTCGACTCGAACACGAAGCTCATCCCTATAAAATACATGAGGTAGTCCTGATTCTGCAATCTGAGGGAAAAGATAGAGAGATAGTGTAGTGTAGGGCCAGGTTCCTGTTGGTGCTTTCAGGGAGAGAGAATATTATATAGGAGTCCAGATTCAGAGATTAAAATCAGCGATCTGCATAGGTTTACCTGTTTGTGTTGCAGTGCACAGTCTTTTTACACTGCCATGAGCCCAGTGTCAGAGAAAATCTAACTTTTAGGGGGGGAAAAAAAGGCACTTTATTGTGCTCTTTTCCAAAAGACCCATAGGGCAAAAAAAATAAAAAATTGCATTTTATTTTGCTCGTGCAAAAAAAGACCCGTTTAGGGCAAAAAAAAAAAAAAAAAAAAAAAATTTGCACTTTAATGTACGCTTGCAAAAAGAGCCATTCAGGGCCACAAAAAATAGTTTGCAGTGTGTTATACATATGTGGAGGTGTGTGAAATAAACAATTTCTATATAGTTTTCTCCTACTGTGCTATACTAAAAAAACAACATTTTTTTTTAATAGCATTTTCTGCAGTTCTGTAGCTGTGCGATTCAGCGGTTACGTACTGTGGGTGTGTTCTGTTCTTCCAAAAAACGCCGTTTAGGGGCACAAAAAATAGTTTGCAGTGTGTTATACATATTTGGAGGTGTGTGAAATAAACAATTTCTAAATAGTTTTCTTCTACTGTGCTATACTAAAAAAACAACATTTTTTTTTAATAGCATTTTCTGCAGTTCTGTAGCTGTGCGATTCAGCGGTTACGTACTGTGGGTGTGTTCTGCTCTACCAAAAAACGCAGTTTAGGGGCACAAAAAATAGTTTGCAGTGTGTTATACATATTTGGAGGTGTGTGAAATAAACAATTTCTATATAGTTTTCTCCTACTGTGCTATACTAAAAAAACAACATTTTTTTTGAATAGCATTTTCTGCAGTTCTGTAGCTGTGCGATTCAGCGGTTACGCACTGTGGGTGTGTTCTGCTCTTCCAAAAAACGCCGTTTAGGGGCACAAAAAATAGTTTGCAGTGTGTTATACATATTTGGAGGTGTGTGAAATAAACAATTTCTATATAGTTTTCTTCTACTGTGCTATACTAAAAAAACAACATTTTTTTTTAATAGCATTTTCTGCAGTTCTGTAGCTGTGCGATTCAGCGGTTACGTACTGTGGGTGTGTTCTGCTCTTCCAAAAACACCCATTTAGGGCAACATCCTAAATTTGGAAAATATGAGGAGAAGGTCAAAGGGACGTGGTGGCCCCGGTCGTGGTGCTGCTGGTGGAGCTCCTGTTGCAGGGAGAGGACGTGGTGGATCTGTGCCAGATACGCGCACAAGTGAAACACCTTCCTCAGGTGCGAGTAGGCGACCGAGCCTGCGGCGGTATTTTGTCACGCCTAATGAGGCTGTACGAATGTTTAGGCCAGGACAAGTACAGGCGATAGTAGATTGGGTTGCTGACAGTGCCTTGGGTTCCTTCACATTGTCTCCCACCCACTCTTCTGATGAAAGATCAGAGTTGGCACCTGAAACCCATGTCCATCAGTCTTTCACCTCACCCCCTTGCAAATCAGCCAAGCAGTCTGAGCCCCAAATAATGCAGCAGTCTCTTCTGCTTTCCGATGACTCTGTTAGCAGGGTTTCCCAGGGCCATCCACCTAGCCCTGCCCCAGAAGTGGAAGAGATTGAGTGCACCGATGCCCAACCACTTATGTTTCATGATGAGTACATGGGAGGACCATCGCAGTACGTCTCGGATGATGACGAAACACAGGTGCCAACTGCTGCTGCTTTCGCAATTGTGCAGACAGACAAGGAGGGCAGGGGTGAAGACTGGGTGGAAGATGATGTGGAGGACGATGAGGTCCTCGACCCCACATGGAATGAACGTTATGCAGGTGACCAGTGTAGTTTGGAGGAAGAGGCGGTGGTCGCACAGAGCCACCAGCACAGCAGAAGAGGAAGCAGGGTGCAAAAGCGGAGCGTCCGTCCCCTAGACAGTATGTCTGCTACTGCCCAACGCAGCAAGGGATCGAGCACACCAAAGCCAGGTCCAAGGAGTTCCCTAGCGTGGCAGTTCTTCACACAATGTGCTGATGACAAGACACAAGTGGTTTGCAGGCTGTGCAATCAGAGGCTGAAGCGAGGCATAAACGTTCTCAACCTGAGCACAACCTGCATGACCAGGCATCTAAGTGCAAAGCACGAGCTGCAGTGGAGTAGACACCTCAAAAACCAAGAAAGGTCTCTGGCTCCTCCTGCTTCCTCTTCTGCTGCAGTCTCGGCCTCTTCATCTACCTCTGTAGTGACAGTGGCACCTGCCACCCCGCAAACAGAGGATCTGCCAGCAACACTACCACCTGGGTCACCAACCATCTCCACAATGTCCCATGGAAGCGTTCAGCTCTCTATCTCCCAAACATTGGAGCGGAAGAGGAAGTACCCCCCTAGCCACCCGCGATCCCTGGCCCTGAATGCCAGCATTTCAAAACTCCTGGCCTTTGAAATGCTGTCATTCCGTATGGTGGAGACGCAGAGTTTTAAAAGCCTGATGGCATTGGCTGTCCCACAGTACGTCGTGCCCAGCCGCCACTATTTTTCCAGACGAGCCATCCCTTCCCTGCACAACCAAGTGGGGGACAAAATCAGGTGTGCACTGCGCAACGCCATCTGTGGCAAGGTCCACCTAACTACGGATGCGTGGACCAGTAAGCACGGTCAGGGACGTTATATCTCCCTAACAGCACACTGGGTAAATGCAGTGGCGGCTGGGCCTGAGGCAGATTGCAGTTTGGCGCATGTCCTTCCACCACCGAGGATTGCAGGGCGCTTCAGTTTGCCTCCTGTTGCTAACTCCTCCTACTCTGCTTCCTCATCCTCTACCGCCTCCTCATCCGGTCAGCGTAACACCTTCACCACCAACTTCAGCACAGCCAGGGGTAAACGACAGCAGGCAGTTTTAAAACTTTCCTGTTTGGGGGAAAACCCCACACCGCGCAGGAGTTGTGGAGGGACATGGAACAACAGACCAATGAGTGGTTGCTGTCAGTGAGCCTCAAGTCCGGCCTGGTGGTGTGCGATAATGGGCGAAATCTCGTAGCAGCTCTGGGCCTAGCCGGTTTGACGCACATCCCTTGCCTGGCGCATGTGCTGAACTTGGTGGTCCAGAGGTTCCTTAAAAATTACCCCAATATGCCAGAGCTGCTGCAGAAAGTGCGGGCTGTGTGTGCGCACTTTCGGCGTTCTCACCCTGCTGCTGCTCGCCTGTCAGCGCTGCAGCGTAACTTCGGCCTTCCCGCTCACCGCCTCATATGTGACGTGCCCACAAGGTGGAACTCCACCTTGCACATGCTGGCCAGACTGTGCGAGCAGCAGCAGGCGATAGTGGAGTTTCAGCTGCAGCAATCACGCGTGAGTCGCTCTGCGGAACAGCACCACTTCACCACCAATAACTGGGCCTCCATGCGAGACCTGTGTGCCTTGTTGCGCTGTTTCGAGTACTCCACCAACATGTCCAGTGCCAATGACGCCGTTCTTAGCGTTACTATCCCAGTTCTATGCCTCCTTGAAAAAACGCTTCGGGCGATGATGGAAGAGGATGTGGCACAGGAGGATGAGGAGGAGGAGGAGGAAGCGGGATCATTTCAAAGGCTTTCAGGGCAGTCTTTCACAAGTGGCTACGAGGGTGGGTTCCTGCACCAACAAACGGCAGGTACACAATTGTCCGGCAGAAAGGGCACAGTTCTGGAGGATGACGAGGTGGAGGAGGAGATGGAGGAGGAGGAGGAGGAGCCATTTTCACAGCAGGGTGGCACCCAGACCAGCTCGTTGCCATCACTGGTGCGTGGCTGGGGGGATACAGAGGACACAGACGATACACCTCCCACAGAGGACAGCTTTTCTTTGCCTCTGGGCAGCCTGGCACACATGAGCGATTACATGCTGCAGTGTTTCCGCAATGACCGCCGAGTTGCCCACATTTTAACTGGTGCTGATTACTGGGTGGCCACCCTGCTGGATCCCCGTTACAAGGACAACGTACCGTCCTTAATTCCCTCACTGGATCGGGATCGTAAGATGCGCGAGTACAAGCGCACGCTGGTAGACGCGCTGCTGGTGGCATTCCCACCTGACAGCGGGCGTACGGTGGAAGCACAAGGCGAAGGTAGAGGAGGAGGAAGAGGTCGCCAACGCAGCCGGGGCACCGGCAGCACCTCAGAAGGCAGGGTTAGCATGGCTGAAATGTGGAAAAGCTTTGTCAGCACGCCACAACAACCAGCACCACCAGCTGAGATGGAACGTCTTAGCAGGAGGCAGCATTTCACCAACATGGTTGAGCAGTATATGTCCACAGGCCTACACGTACTGGATGACGGGTCTGCCCCCTTTAACTTCTAGGTCTCCAAATTGGGCACATGGCCTGAGCTTGCCCTTTATGCCTTGGAGGTGCGGGCCTGCCCTGCAGCCAGTGTATTATCTGAACGTGAATTTAGCACGGCAGGGGGCGTTATCACACACAAGCGCAGCCGTCTGTCCAGAGCCAATGTGGACAAGCTCACGTTCATTAAAATGAACCAGGCATGGATCCCACAGGACTTGTCCGTACCTTGTGCAGAATAGACATGTATACCGGTGTTGTGACAAAAACTGTCCGGCCATCGGATTGTGTCCGGCCCATACTGCGAAGGCGCAGCGCTTGCGCAGTACAGAGGACAAGAAGATTCACAAAATCTCCGAAGATGAACGGCGCCTGCGCTGTGAGCGCAGGTTCAAGCCCCACCATCCAAGTGGACATACGGTAGCACATAGTAACAGGGCCCCTCACAGGCTCGGTTCAATCGCCACGCTTCGGGCACGGCCTCACTTGGCTCGGCTTGGTGTGGCCTTCACCTGAACTCACCACGCAGGCGCCGTTCGTCTTGGGAGATTTTCGAAATCCCCTTGTCCTACATACTGAGCAAGCGCAGTACAGGGTGGACACTATTTGACGGGGGACAGAATTCGACACATCACCGGCCTTACCCAGCCATTGTTGTATTTTTGAACCAGTGTTGGCTACCTCGTCCTCCTCCACCGCCGCTTCCACCTACACAGCCACATCCACCGCCACCTCAACCTCCTACTCCATATGGACCTCGTCCTCCTAGGTCAAGATTATAATTTTTATTTTATTTTTTTGTAGCGCACAGATCCTTTCCCCCTTACCTGCCTTTATATTGTTGGCTCCTCGCAGGAGGGAGAAAGGCACACTGCACTACCAGCCCGTACCCTCCTATATAAAGAGGTTGAGCGGTGTACTTGACGGGCCGTGTCCACAGCCAGAGTCAAAACTCCTCCAGAGGATGATTCTCACCTCTACTGTAGGTAGAGGCAAGTCCTTTAATTCCCAGTAAAGTCAATGTCCACACCAGCTGAAATTACAACTCTTATTCTCTCATGGCAAAATAAACTCTACTCGGATAGAAAAGGTTAGAGCAAAGAAACAGGACAGCTTAAGGTGTGGAGGAGGTCCAGGCACAAACGTAGCACATTCACTTCACTGCTTAGGTTTCTCAAACAGTTTTAGGTGCACGGTCTCTGCCACAGACCTTGAGGTTGGTCTCTGCCACAGACCAGGGTGTATAAGGCCCCTGCCACGGGCCGGGTGAATAAGGCCTCTGATACAGTGAAGATGACCTTGAGCTTCTCCTTCTATGAACCTAGCCCATATCAAGGGGAAGACATCTCTCCAGGGAGTCAACAGACCCTTCCTTTACCGTGACTCCCGCATCGGTCCATCAGAATGATCCTCCCTTCCCTGGAACATGGTCCCCTACACGAGGCGGCACCCTAAGACTCCTCGACCCTTAGCGGACTCCAGACGAAGGCTCTGGACTCCAGGCTTTACTCCCGCACCTAGGCCTCCATACCCAGGGCAGCAGGAACTCCAGGATAGTACCTCACCCCGGGCTAAAGGTACCCGAGATGGAACAGGAACACATGCACCCAGGCCGAAGGCACCTGGGCGTGGACCCCACTGGACATCAGCCCCCAGGCCAAAGGTCTGCCCCTTTTATATGCTCTCCCGGCATGCACAGCAGGTTCCCCGCCCCGCTGTACTACTGCCAAGAGGGGACACAAAAGGCACAGCACTGTATCGGCGGTTCAACCCTAGCCTACCATGGCAGCGCCACCTGTAGGCCGCAGGGAACTGCACACCAATACTGTCCCCCGAGGACAAAATGGTCCATGAATCCTACAGAATTAGGGTGTTTGAGCCTATTTACCATTAAATTTAGCACCCCGCTACATTTTTATTTCAAAGTATTTTATTTTCCCACTAGCTTATCCATTAAATTGAATAATTTATTCCAGAAAGGGAGTATTCTGGGGCATTCCCACCATATGTGTGGCATCGTGCCGTTGAGTTTCTGAGGTTCTTAATGACTTCCCGTACCTCTTCTGCTGAAAAGGGGGCCTCCAGCATATTTTTTTTATGTTATTTTAAGTTATTTCCCTATCCACATTTGTTTGCAGAGCACTTGCCATGCTCTTAACAACATTTTGCTGCCATTTGCAGCCCTCTAGCCCTTTCCATTACTTTTTTAGAGCCTTTTTAGTCCTTAGAAGTCCGGGTACCCATTGACTTCAATGGGGTTCGGGTTCGGGTCCGGGTTCGGGTTAAAGTTCGGTCCCGAACCCAAACTTTTTTCCGAAGTTCGGCCGAACCCGTCGAACCCGAACATCCAGGTGTCCGCTCAACTCTAGTTGTGTCCCTTTCTAGCCCCACTGACTGACCGACTGGTGATCAGGGCTGGATTTTCCACAAGGCCGACAAGGCCAGGCCTCGGGGCGGCACTGTGTGCAGGGGCGGCACCGTGCGCCGGAGGAGACAAGTTCCCCTAAATTCAATTCCTGGGTCCCTGGCCACCCGAAGCCATTTTTCAATGTCCGGCGCCCTGTGATTGGGCCATGCTCAGTACACGAGCAGAGTATGTATATTCCCATATGCCTGTATACTAATCCTTGTAAGTAGAATTTTAATAAAACTTTTGTGCTTTTAACTTAATGTTGCGCAATGAAGCCTCGTACACACGCACGGTTTTCTCGGCAAGAAAGCTGCTGGGAGAGCTTTTTGCCGTGAAAACCGTGTGTGTGTATGCTTTCTCTGTGAGAAAACTACTGGGAATCCCGACGAGAAAAATAGAGAACCTGCTCTCTATTTTCTCGTCGGGATTCTCGGCAGAGTGTTTCCTGCCGAGAAAACCGTGAGTGTGTATGCTTACCTGTCCCCAGGTAAACCTGCGTATGCTCGAAAAGACAGTTGATTTGGAAGGATATCATTATTTTTCTTTCACAACCAGGACGTTTTGGAGTTTTGGATCTTCTTTTTCACTTTTTCACTTCAATTATTACTAAGTTTTGTGGATCACATGAATGGAATTTCATTGTTTATAAATATTTATTTTATTTGCATATTGATTTTATTATCACAATAATGACAGCACAACATTTTGCTTATTTTATCTGTTTTATGGTGTGTTCATACATATGAATGCAGCTGTTGGGTCATTCATTTGTATATTCATTTAATTACTGAGCGCAGAATTTTATTCTTTATACACTATGTACAATGTTTGCCTGTTTTCCTGGAGTTAAAGTAGATCTAAACCCAATCATTAAAATCTTGTGCATGCTTTTTTTATGCCAATGTTATTTCAAATTAGTTTTCTATCATTTTGAACCTGCAGCTTTCATTTAAATAATGCCTGTTGATCCTATTATGATGATCTTGATTTTCTTCAGACCCCTTTAATGGGGTGCCAACTGTGCTCTTGCATTGTCACCCTGTCATTATACAGTACACACCTAATAAAGACTACAAACTGTTGTACTGACACACCTTGCCCAGACACGGTCCATCGTTGTCATCCGTCCTGAGCAATGAAGTGTACCTGATGCTAATGTAAAGACATGTAATAAAACATTTACAAAGGAGAAAGCAGTATTTTATTATAAAAAAATACATTGCATCTAGTTAGGGTTTAGATCAGGGTTCTCCAAACATTCCAAACAAAGGGCCAGTTTACTGTCCTTCAGACTTTAAGGGGGCCGGACTGTCGCCAATGTAAGTAGAAAATGCCCTGGGAGTAAACAATGCCCCATCATTGGTATCAATGGGAAGAATAGTGCCCTATTGTTGGTATCAGGGTAAGGAATAGTGCCCCATCATTGGTATCAGTGGGAGGAATAGTGCCCCATCGCTGGTTTCAGTGGGTGGAATGGTGCCCCACTGTTGGTGTCAGTGGTGGAAATAGGGTCTTGTATCAGTGGTAAGAATTACGCCTTTAGGGCCGGATAAGGTAAGCAAAGGGCCGCATCTGGCCCCTGGACCACAGTTTGGAGACCACTGGTTTAGATCAACTAACTAAATTTCCTGCACCGCACATGAATGCACTGCCCTTGCAAGATGCGCAATGGTGCCATTAATTGTTAATGGTACCCCAAACGCATCTCACAAATGCAGCACATTTGCTGGCCACCAAACAACAAAGTACCGCAGTGTCACCAGAAAAAGTAGTGCATGCACTACTTTTTACATGGTTCCATGCATTTGGCAGCCCATTCAAATGAATAGGCTGTCAAAACCAGAATGTGAGAGACCACACATGCAAATGCATGTGTTCCAGTGTGAACAGCCCTTGGGGAAGAGAGGAAGTGTATGGGTTAGGCATATACACAACAGGAAATTAGAAGAAACCTTGCAAAAAAAAAACCCTTCTACTCCTGTTCTGGTGACAATTGCTACATTTTGAGAAATGTGTCTGTTATAGCCAAAACCAAAAAAGAGTGTGCTGGTGTTGCATTATAATCAGGCTGATCCACAGAGCTTACATCTAGGGATGATTGGGTCAGGAAAAAGCACTGACTCATTGTTTTTATTCGCTTGAATATCACATAGCTCTATCTGCATAGTTGCCATCATTGCAAAAAAAAAAAGGGGGACACTTTTTTTGCATTGAGGCGGAGCCTTGCTATAATTAGGGGGTGGGGCATTCGTTTGTAGGCGTGTCACACTGTAATGAAAATGTGGCGCGCTTAGTGGGCGTGGTTTTCGTGCACTAGTGGGTGTGGCTTAAATGGGCGTGGCTCAGAAGGGGGTGTGGTTAGAGTCCGAGATGAAGAAAGAAAAAGAAAGAAAGAAAAGAAAGAAAAAACAGATCCTACACCACAATAGAAATGTGTAACAAATTGGCAGATAAAGATAAAGATAAATTGGCAGATAAAGATACTCCAGATACACCTGTTGTTGGCGCTTCAATCATCCCGGCACCATGTTTGTTATGGTGTCAGGGTGATTGAAGCACATTATTTTCTATTATTACATTGTAATATAAAATGAAATCATTCAACTCACCATAATGCCTAATCAGTGGAAGCCCTGAGCGTGTCACCTGCCACGTCGCCTGCCACCAGATGGCCTCCCCAGCAGTCCGTCCTTGCATCAGGTTCCTCCCCAGCAGAGTCCGTCCTTGCATCAGGTGCCTCCCAGCAGTCCGTCCTTGCATCAGGTGCCTCCCCAGCAGTCCGTCCTTGCATCAGGTGCCTCCCCAGCAGTCCGTCCTTGCATCAGGTGCCTCCCCAGCAGAGCCAGCTCCACACTTGTGGACAAGGGTCCAAAAAACATGATTGTCCCAGGAAATTTGGGACTGTTTGGCAACTATGCACTACACCGATTACCCCACCACCCACTACACTACACCGATTACCCCGCCACCCACTACACTACACCGATTACCCCACCAGCCAGTACACTACACCGATTACCCCGCCACCCACTACACTATACCGATTACCCCGCCACTCACTACACTACACCGATTACCCCGCCACCCACTACACTACACTACACCGATTACCCCGCCACCCACTACACTACACCGATTACCCCGCCACCCACTACACTACACTACATCGATTACCCCGCCACCCACTACACTACACCGATTACCCCGCCACCCACTACACTACACCGATTACCCCGCCACCCACTACACTACACCGATTACCCCGCCACCCACTACACTACACCGATTACCCCGCCACCCACTACACTACACCGATTACCCCGCCACACTAATTTCTACACTACACTGCAATAGTAGGTACCTGCGGTGCGTGAGGATGTGCTGGTGGTCCGAGGGGTCTGCCAAATGGAGTGAGCCAGGACCATCACAGTGTCCCCAGCCAGCGGAGCCTCGGTCCTTCCATCACAGGTGTCCCACTCGTCAGACACACAGGGGCGGGGCGGAGGGTTGTTGGCAGCGGCGGGTGCTGATAGGCGTCAGTGTCCCCAGCCAGCGGAGCCCCGGTCCTTCTATCAGTGTCCCCGCTCCTCGTCGGAAACACGGGGGCCGGGTGGAGGGTCGTTGGCGGCGGCGGTGGCGGCGGGTGAAGCAGGCTTCCTTGTGCCTCCTTGCGTTCAGCGGGGAGGAGTCGCCAATCCCTGCAGCCAATAGCCTTCAGTGTACAATAGAATATTTAATTTGTACACTGAAGAGAGAAGCCGATTGCTGCCCCAGGCTCTGCACTGAACACAAGGGGAAACAGTAAACAATCATTGCAGCGGCCATTTTTGTGTAGCCACTGCCGTTTTTAGCCTAAAGCATTCCCGAATTTACCGGAAAAAATGGGACAAAAAGAATTGGGCTTGTCCCGAATTGGGACAAGCCCAATTCGGGACAAGGGTCCAAAAATCGTGCTTGTCCCGGGAAATTCGGGACTGTTGGCAACTATGTATCTGATCTGCGGTGAATCACACAATTTGGGAATATAGAATATGTAATGATTGTTAGTCATGAAGGGTATGATTCTATTTAGATTGGACTATTCTGCATGTACTGTATATATTTAACAGAATCAAAACTTCTGCAAATCACATCCGATGACACAGCAGTGCTGGGTTGCACATCTATTGGTCACAGCTGCTCAGGTATTTGCACAGTAGGTGCTGTCTACAAGTGCATAACTCCCAACTGTCTCTGATTTAGAAGGACTGCCCCTCATTGGGAACAAAGTCCCTCTGTACATAATATAACTGGGTACTAACCAGGGCCGATCCTAGGGTCACATGCGCCTGGTGCAGAAATATTTCTGGCGCCCCTATAAGGGCGTGGTCACCTTACTAACTCCTCCCCCTTTACAAATGTTTCTATGGCAAGGACTCAAACACAGAGATGCTCCCCTAAGGAGTCATTGTTACCCTGGGATCCTCCCACGATCTCTTAACAATAAACAAAATACAGGAAGAGAAGCAGAGTACTCTAATTGGACCTGCAGGGGGGTCTCTCTAATGGACACAGAGAGGGCCTCTGTTAGAGAGTTTGTTTAGAAAGAGCCCCCAGACATACTACAGGAGATTGTCAGAGACTGCAGACATACTACAGGAGATTGTCAGAGACCGCAGACATACTACAGGAGATTGTCAGAGACTGCAGACATACTACAGGAGATTGTCAGAGACTGCAGACATACTACAGGAGATTGTCAGGGACTGCAGACATACTACAGGAGATTGTCAGAGACTGCAGACATGGTAAAAGAGATCAATGCAGCCTCACCAGTGCCCATCAAATGCAGCCTACTAGTGCCCACAAAAGGCAGCCTACCAGTGCCCACAAAATGCAGCCTACCATTGCCCACCAAATGCAGACTCATCAGTGCCCATCAAAATGCAGCCTCACTGTGCCCATGAAAACGCAGCCTCACTGTGCCCATTAATTAGCATCACTGTGCCCATCATGAAGCAGCCATTGTGCCTATTAATCAGCATCACTGTGCCCCTTCGAAAGCGTCAGTGTGCCCATAAAAATTCAGCCACTGTGCCCATTAATCAGTGTCACTGTGCCCATTGGAGGAGGAGGGGGAGAGAGAGGGGAGAGAGGAGAGGAAGAGGAAGAGGAAGAGGAAGAGGAAGAGGAAGAGGAAGAGGAAGAGAGGGAGAGGGAGAGGAAGAGGAAGAGGAAGAGGAAGAGAGGGAGAGGGAGAGGAAGAGGAAGAGGAAGAGGAAGAGGAAGAGAGGGAGAGGGAGAGGAAGAGGAAGAGGAAGAGGAAGAGAGGGAGAGGAAGAGGAAGAGGAAGAGGAAGAGAGGGAGAGGGAGAGGAAGAGAAGAGGAGAGAGGAAGAGAGAAAGAGGAAGAGAGGGAGAGGAAGAGAGGGAGAGGAAGAGGAAGAGAGGGAGAGGGAGAGGGAGAGGAAGAGGAAGAGGAAGAGGAAGAGGAAGAGGAAGAGAAGAGGAAGAGAGGGAGAGGGAGAAGAGAAGAGAGGGAGAGGGAGAAGAGAGGGAGAGGGAGAAGAGAAGAGAAGAGAGGGAGAGGAAGAGAAGAGAGGGAGAGGAAGAGAAGAGAGGGAGAGGAAGAGAAGAGAGGGAGAGGGAGAAGAGAGGGAGAGGGAGAAGAGAAGAGAAGAGAGGGAGAGAAAGAGAAGAGAGGAGAGGAAGAGAAGAGAGGAGAGGAAGAGAAGAGAGGGAGAGGAAGAGAAGAGAGGAGAGGAAGAGAGGGAGAGGAAGAGAAGAGAGGGAGAGGAAGGAAGAGAAGAGAGGGAGAGGAAGAGAGGAGAGGGAGAGGAAGAGAAGAGAGGAAGAGAAGAGAGGGAGAGGAAGAGAAGAGAGGGAGAGGAAGAGAAGAGAGGGAGAGGAAGAGAAGAGAGGAGAGGGAGAGGAAGAGGAAGAGAAGAGAGGGAGAGGAAGAGAAGAGAGGGAGAGGAAGAGAAGAGAAGAGAGGAAGAGAAGAGAGGGAGAGGAAGAGAAGAGAGGGAGAGAAGAGAAGGAGAGGAAGAGAGGAAGAGAAGAGAGGGAGAGGAAGAGAAGAGAGGGAGGAGGAAGAGAAGGAGGAAGAGAGAGGAGAGGAAGAGAAGAGAGAGAGAGAGAGGGAGAGGAAGAAGAGAGA